>QYTT01085441.1:5321-16196 GCA_006980735.1 Dasypogon diadema | reverse complement strand
AGTTAATAATCTTTAAAAACTAATAAAACTCGTTTGAACTATTAATACACCGCTTAAAAGCAACATTCTCCCTTGTTTAGAATATTAGAGTCGATGAAGTTTGTACTGTAACAGTTTCAATTTCACCTGTTCCAAGTGAAATATTTTTGTTCGATTCATGTGAATCTCAGAATAGGCACATTCACATGAAACGAAAGTTATGTGAAAATTTCTTTTCATGTGAAGCGGATCTCAGAATAGACCCCAATAATTCTGTAATTTAATTCCTTTTGCTCTCATATTGAATGGTGTATTGGATTTTTTAAGCTTGTTGGATTTGTATTTATTCTTAGCATTGTATTTTTATTAAATTTGATCGTTGAATAAAACTGCATTACAATTGTTAAGCAACGTCATAACAAAGGAAAATTGGTTACTGTGCAATGCACTTCACAAAGTCCCATAAATTCTGCAGCAATATGAAGCTCCCATCCAAATTTTGTTCTCAAGCAAAAAAGATAAACAAAGTGATCAGATTGTCAACAGAAAACTCATTGCAGGAATGCATTGCACAGCAACTCAATATCCGCAGTAGCGTTAACCTTAAAATGCAATGCGACACCGGTGTGAATGCTTTTTGCATCGGTATTGCTTTGCCGTGGGAGAATTAGTTTAGTCACTTTTAAGTTGTACCATAAATGCTTATGATTATTAAAAGAGCAGTTGTAGCTCAACCAGATATTTTTTCGGTATTTGGAATAAGTGAAAGCAATTTCAATGATTAGAACGAAAGTCATGTGAGAAAGGTAAGCAATTTCTGCCAAGAAGCACTCTCCCTGCAATTAAATTGAACACCAACATTTGTTACCTTTTACACGTGTAATATAATTGCAAATCAGTGTGATCTTTCCAGAAAAACAATTTACATATTCCAAATATATGATAATAAAATATATTTTCAGCAATTCCACTTCAGTAATCCTCAGATGCTTCTGAGCAAACGAAAAATCACAATAAATATTAAGTCGGAATATCTTTTCAATAAGCACAAAAAGTATACTTGTCTGATGGGACCAATTTCTTAATAGAATCAGGAGAGTCAGACATGAAATGAAAATCCATCAAAGAGTATTACTTCAAGTGTCCTTCGAATGATATGTGGGTGGACGCATCTGTGACATGCTCATGTCCGTATGCTTTTCAATCTCATCCGAGTCCTTGCAAGTCATGCGACGTGAAAAGCTTTGATGGAATCTCATTCGGTGTATGAAGTGTGTCTTATTTATGCACGGGGAATAGAAATGAGGAGTCGTATCTATTACTGGTCTTCCTACATAATTCAAATTGCTTCCTGTCAACATCTTAACTTACTACACAGATGAATTATTAGCTTGATAAATTTAATAACTGGAACACATTGCTGATGACACTTTCTGTAATGACTTTGGACATAAGTAGCTATTTTGAGAAACATTTTGGGAATTGTTTATCTGTTCTTTAATTAATCAATGCTATTAAAATTGTTATATAAAAGATTAGTGATACAATTTAAAAACGATTTCCAATGGAAAATTGAATGTTGAGAAGTATAAACACTAAAGTTATTCCTGTGGTAAAGTATACTAAGGCATAGACACAAATTTTTTTTTCATTTGGATAATTTATAGAATCAAGCACCCCAACGCAGCCTCACGTTGGGTGAATAAAGGCTTGGTTATGCTTGACCGAATGTTTCATCATATTTATATAAAATTTTACATATTAAGCAAATTCTCTTGCACAAGTTCCCACAAAGCTCATAACAAAAATTACACACATCGTAAAGATACAGGACATTAGAGTTGCTTGGAATTTTCACACAAACTACTGTTGACAATCTGAGCTAATTCGTGGAACTGGAACTTTCTGGAATTTCTGTTAAGATTTCTGTCTTGTGGGAACGTGCACTGAGCATAACAAAATTTTAATTTTACTTGATTTTAGATATTTTGATTATTTTATGTTAACATCCTCCCCGCCTTGAAAGGCTAGAGGCTTTCAATTCCTATGGATCGAAAATGAAATGTCTCCTGGGAGCTGCCTATGGATGGTCGCTCGTTGTTTCTGGCTGGGTGGTCTCGTGTCTGCTCTCTTCAGCTTAAGCATCGTTGCAGCAGGGAAGGAATGATTTGAACCTAGAGTAAAGTATCCACACAATTGTAACAACGATTAGAAGAAGAGCGATGTATGATAATGCAAAATGGCGAACATCCGTTGAATCAATTGGCTATAATGTCTGCCCCTTGTTTATCCTTTGGAGAAATTGCTGAAGTCTTTCTTTCTTTCTGTTTGAGATGTAGGTATGGAACCATTGTGAGTTCCAATTTCGACAATGTAGGATTGGGTTTTAAAGATTCTTGAGTTTAATTTGATTAAGAATGAAAATGATCTTCGAATTATGTTTTCCAGCCTATGGTGCAAGCTAATGGTGATTATGTTTTCTCATAATACACAGTTGGCCCTAAAGGTCAATAATCCTGTTCCTTCTAGGATTTGTTAGAATGAAGTTTTGCCGCACATCAGTTTTGTTAGGAAATATATAGATCCATTGATTAGGGCTTAATAACGGGATCCAGTTGCTCACTAGGGGTGCAAGGAAAATTCTCTTTTGTTTAAAAGTTCCAGTTCGCATTGATTTTCCTACAGACATGATATAGTGTCTTAGGTTGTCTGCAAATATAGATGTCAACTAGTCCCTTAATACATCTTGAGAATTATAGTTTGGTCATTGGGTAGTAAAAGAAATGATCACGTAATAAATTGACCCCTAAAATTTCTGCTGTTCCATCGATTAAAAGAGTTTTGTTGTGTCTGATGGGTAGGGGGATGACGTTATATACTTTCAGGATATCTTTGTTGATCAGCGGGATTTTGGTACTGAAGATTGCATGTTGACTTGTGATTCTTGCCCTTGCCGTCGTAATATTATACAGATTTATCATGTCGCTACTTCTCAGCAACTGTTCAGGTAGGGTTAATCCAGTTGGTAAATTTTCTCTTATTAAACTCAACTTTTGTCGCAATTGCTGTAGTGTGATTAATAAGGGATTAAGTTTTCCAGTTCGAGTGTCTGTGGAAACATCAATTAGAGATGACTGAACTCTCTCGTAAGCGATTTGTATTAATGTCGTGTAAATAATAAAATTAAATTAAAAATTTAAAAAACCCCCGACAAAAAACCCTAAGTTCCCTTTAAAAAGTAAAAAACTCTCACTTGACAATCGGATTTCCATGTCCCAATTTTCCCACCACCAATTCAACCGATTTTCATCAAACATGTCTAAGAACACTCGCACATAAGTCACCTTTAATACAAAAAAACTAAATTGAAATCGCTTCATCCGTTCGGGAGCTATGGCAGACAGACACGTCAAACTTATAACACCCCTCTTTTTGCGTCGGGGGTTAAAAATGGAATTGTAGGCTTGGAGAACTTGTTGCTTACTTATTTCTTCAGTAAAGTTCCCGATTGATGCCTCTATTTCATTAATATGTTTATTTACTGTCACAAATTGAATAATAATGAATAATAGAAAAAATAAAACGAGATTAACAACTTTCTTATATGCACTCAATGTTCCTAAATTATCAGTTGAACATATGTATATAACTGGTATAGAATTAAAATTCAATTCTTCCACTGTTTTATTACTACATAATTTTGTCACTTTTGACAGAAAAATTGTATTCAGTTGTTATAAAACTTGCGTCAGTTTTTATAAAATATGCTGTTATATTTTTTGCAAAATTTAAGTATAACATTTTTCAGATAGTCGAATACTAATGAATTCCTAACATAAATAGAAGAAAAAAATAAGTTATGTACATTAATAAAAATTTTGTAAATAAGAGGGAAAAAACAAGTAGCTCAACGCGGGAGTCCAACACACGATGCTAAGATCGACAGTCTTAGTGCTTGTCGTGCAAAGAAATATCTTCATAAATAACTCATATATTACAGAAATTAATAAACGAGACATTGCTAACACAAATTTTACTACATTATTGATTTATACAAGATTGCTTATAAGTAATTGTGCTTTTTTCATTTCACATTTAATGCTTCTTTTATTCTTTTATACCTTAGCTATATTTTCAAAATGTTGATATAATGTAAAATTGTTTTAACCCAGAACAAAATTTCTATAGTTTTACTCTAAATGATCTTAATTTCCAAGAGGAATTGTTACTTAATTGGTTAACGTTTGTTTACGACATTGCCATGTCATTCATGCTGTCCTCCTATCTTTGCTGAACTACGGATCAAGTAGCAATTAGTCGCTAACCAATATAAATGAGTGAACGATTAGAACGTTAAGCCATTCAATTGGGTCCTTGCAATCCTTGTTCACAGTCAATTTACAAGAGGTGATGGCAATGCAGTCGGGGGAGTAGCCATTTAATACTCATATGTACATACTAGGTCAGGAATTAAAGCTATAGGAACATACTATGCACGCCCGCGAAATGTACAAGATTTGGAGAATTGGAAAGTTAAGAAAACGTTTTGTATTTAAAGAATTAAACTTGTACCCCATTGTTAGATTAGGTTAATAATACCAAAATTGGAATACAAAAATTAAGTGTGTAGGGCCACCTAGTGACTCACAGGGAAACCGCCTGGTTAGAGGGGCTTTTCTGGAAAATTTCAAGACGAGGAGGCGGTGAAGAAAAAAATATAAATAAAAATCGGACAGGTGCGAGTTGAACTCCCGTGGAGAGCATTCCGTACGATGAACATGTTATCTACCTTGTTTTTTTAAATCTGACCCAAATACATGCGTTCGCTAGGCGGGCGGTGTTCTTGACCGATTTGCTAGTTGACGGAGCATTGAGCTGTAGATACTTAGCGCGCTAGGTACAAGGAGTGACAGATGCCTGGCCTAGTTAAGTCGAACGAGTAGTACCAATAATTTATCCCAAGGACAAACTTAACAAATGAAAAGCATCTTCTCCCATACATTTCAACTAAGTTCACTTAACATCAAAGAAATTACTATTCATTGTGCAAATCATTTAAATTTTAAGAGTGTAATTTTATGTCCAATTTTTGGATGTACGAAGTCTTTCAAAAATAAGTTTTCATTTAGATCTCATATGAATAGAAGTCATAAAGAAAAATAAAACAAAATAGCCAAACAGAAAAGATAATTTATGAGGATCCTGAAAAAACCACAAATGAGCCTACAATTTTACCAACAAGTAGTACCTTGGCGTTATTATTTCTTAAAATGAAAAGTCAATTTGGGGTGCCAGATATTGCTTTGCAGTACATGTTTGATCAACGTTATGAATTCATAGAATTGTCTGACATAGACAAATTAGAAAAAATGAAAGAACTTTGTAAAATATTATTATAGAAATTTTAAAACATGAAAGTGGAATTACAAAAGTCATACAAACTTGTAATATTATTTTCTTTAATATTCTTTCTGATCTTTCTGATATTTCTAAGAATAATACACTTGGGAACAGTTAGTTATCACACCTATTGTTTTTACCATTATATCCCAATACTGGAAACTTTAAAAAGTTTAATGAATGATAGGCAATTTTTTAAATTATTTTTTAAAGAAAAACAATCCAAGAATGGCATATACACCGATTACAGTGGTGTACAAAAATTCAGAATTTCTTAAATCTGATAAAAAACGAATTGAATTGTTGCTTTTTCAAGACGCATTCGAGAACTGCAATCTCTTAGGATCCTCAAAGAAAAAACACAAAATAATTGGGGTCTATATACAAGTAGGGAATATTAGTTCCCAATTTCGGTCACAGATAAGGAATATATAATTTTTACTATTGTGCACGGAAAAACATGTAAAAGGATTCGGTTTTAAAGAGGTTTTTGAACCAGTTTTATACGACTTGTTAGTTTTAGAACAAAGTGGCATTACCTTTACTAATCCAAATTATAGTGCGATATGCACATTTTATGGAACTCTCTTCGCAGTTATTGGAGACGCCAAGATTATATGTCATGAAGTAGGCGGGTTTTGTGAAAACTTCAGCTCTATTGACTACTTTCGCTCACAATTTAGAAATTGCAATACTACGAGATGTTGAGTCCTATGGACGTATTGTTAATTAAATCTTCTAGAAGAACAAACAAAGGTATTAAATCAAATTCATGTTTAAACACACTCAAATATTATTTTACTATCTTTTCCTGTTATTGAAGTAACAATGATAAAGGTTCCTGGTAAATCAGAGGAAGTATGGCAAACTGTATTTGGAGATTCTTCTCCTCGGTGGTTGAAATGAGTCGGTTAATCTGCGCCCCGGAAATAAGCATTAAGCAGACTTTATTGCTTTCTCATTATATCAAATTATATTTGGATTATAGAAAAAAAAGTTTTCCATCTCTTAGCATAAGGCCTAAACATCACTATGTCTATCACCAGAAAATTTAGTCCTTTAAAACATTTATTGACAATGATTTTTGAGCAAAAACACAAGTATTTCAAAACAGTAGTTAGAAAGGGTAAGAATTACAAAAATTTGTCACAAACCCTTGCTGAGAATCATCAACTATTCCAAGCAGGTTTATTTAAAGACGGGTTCGGCAATTGATGTACAAATTTTCTCAAAACATTTCTTCTATATATCTCTTTCAAAGGGTTTTATATTTATAAAGAAAACAATTACATATTAGTTTATTACGATTTACGATGAGCTTTTAAACATAAAGGTCATTCAGATTAAAGCTGTATTCATACATGAATCATATCAACATGCAATATTTTATGGGACCGCCTTGAAAATGTGGTATAATGACGGTACTGTTTTGTGCGGAAGTTATAAACCGATCAAAAATATAAAATGTAATAAAATGTCAAGTCTCGCAACGCAATCCTTCCACCATAAAAAGTTGTGAGATCTCATGTAAAGCCAAGTCAGCGATATCGCCAATAACTTGATATTAGGTAGATAAATTATTATGTTGCCGTGCGATTGCCAAGTCAATATTTTATTATAGAAATAAAGATATCTAATATTAATACAGTCACTAAATATTGGTAAATAACTGATTAGGAATAGGAAACAGTTTATGATAAAGTTGTTGAATAGGTACTTCCCTTCCATACTAACTGAAATAACTTACTTGGCTTTACATGAGATCTCATAACTTTTTACGGTGGAAGGATTGTGTTGCCAGTAGCAAGTTTCTGTAACTTTTAGTGACAAAATACTCGCTTGTGAAGTAGGCATAGTATTGAAAATGTCGTTCTCATAGTGACAAATTTTGGATTCTGTAACTTCGGGTGAGAATTTACTTGGAAGTTCTCACCTTGCATTGGAATATTTGTTTGACATTTAAATATTTTAATTTAAATAAAGAAGTACCCGAGTTTGTTTGTACGAAAAATATTTAATTTGATTAATTTTTTACAAAGTTAAAATGTTTTTCTTAGAATTTATATTATTGGCATCTTTGTACGACAATCGAAATATGTCGCGAGTTCAAAAGCGACGTCTTCACGACACTTTAAATCGTTTCGAGATTCCTAGAGAAAGATTCAGAGGAATTTTTCGGGTTAACCGCGAGACGGCGAAAATTTTAATAGAAAATTTGAGTCCTTATACGAAAGAAGTTATAAGGAATACATTTGTACCAGTTCCCTTGAGAGTGTGTGCTGCGTTACATTTCTTTGCTATTGGATCCGTGCAACGAGATATTGGCCAGGGTTATTTAAGTGCCTTGAGCAAATCTATCATTTGCCGCTGCATCAAAGAGGTAGCAAATATACTGCAAAGCTACCTAATGAACGACTGGATCAAATCCCCCCTATCCGAGGGAAGCATCTCTAAGTGTGGCAGATACGTGAGGGCAGACGAGTTTTGTTTAATATAAAGTTCTTCCGGTTTTTTAATAGGTATTTTGCTTATTTTTATTATTTCGACGCTTCTGATATGCCCCGCAAAAGCAAATCTAATCTAGCGCGTAGTTCTAGCAGAACTCGATGGATGGAAAAACAAAAAACGTAGTTTATAAAAATGTGTTAAAATAAGATATTTACAGTAAATCACAGCAGTAACCATATACCTACGAAAAAATAATAAATTTAACTATAATTTTACATTAGGGTAATTCTGGTTATCCACTACGCCCCTGCATTATCACCCCTTTTACAAATGCTGCAGATGAATTGTGCTGAGCGTTGAAACGGGGTGTTAAAGCGTGTTTTTCAATGCCTATCCACGGAATTGAGAGTAGCTCCTGAATTGTCCGATACAATTGTTAATGCCTGCTGTGTTCTTCACAACTTTAGGCTGAGCCACGGACATCAAGACAATTTTGTTGAGCAACTTGAAGCATCACGTGACACCATGAATGATGATGAAAATGTAGCTTTCTACGCAGATTTAGCTGAAGGGAGAAGGATACGAGATAGCTTAGCTTTGGGATTTTCTAGACATAGATAACTTTCTTGAGAAAACATATTTTTTTATATACAACAATTTAATAAAAATAAACAGTCAATTTTTCCTTTATTTTATTAAAAAAGTCATAAACAACAAAAGGCACTTCAATGTGAAGAATTAAACAAAATGCTTCAATGATTATTTTCTCGGAACCATTTATTCCGTTAAACTGGCCCCTAGCAAATTCGACGTTCCAAGTATAACTTTCTGGCTTTTTGTGACCTTCGGCTGATGTCGCGTGGTTTAAGTACATACATACATTTTAATTATAGATATGCATTTCGTAAAAATAAAGCTCTCAAAATTCTAAATTGTCTATTTATTGCAACCTGACTTTCCATTCTAATAGCTCAGCAAATGATTAACCCCAAACAACAAGTCCAACTCACGACGTAAACGCAGGGCGAATGGCATTTCATTGTTTTCCGACACCAAGCTGGCTGCAGAATCGTGAGTTATTCTCACTTTCCAATATGTGACGTTACAGAATTTCTCACAGATTTATGGAAATTGGCCTTGTGAGAAACTATTCATAGTGACGTTTTTGTGACTCAGTGATCACTGTGAGAGTTACAGAAACTGGCTGCAGACTTGACACTTTTTTACATTTTATGTTTTTGATGGGATCTCATTTCTTTTTGTAGGTAGTCCTTCTTTTTTTCTTCTTGGGTAATATTTACACAACAAGTGCGTACTACAAAGAGTTTTTTAGCCCATACTTGTACTAAAATTGTACAATAGACGGGGTAATTTTTTCCATTGAACTGTGCACAAAAAAATGTTCAGTGTTACACAAGCACACAAGTGTAACACTGAACATTTTTTAACGAAAAATAATCCATACTTACTTACTACAAATATAACAATTTAAATGTATTTAATTACAACATTTATGATGTACAATTTTCAAAATAAACCTTAATGTAATTTTACCCTTATGAGTTTTTATTTGGGTTTCGTAACAACATTTTCTCGCCGACATGGAAATGTTCTATATTCGGGTGTTTGTCATAATACCTTTTAGCCACTTCTTTATTAAAAATTAGGTCTTTTATAGCGGTCTGATGAATCTTCTGCATTTTATTTTTCACGTAAGCACAATAGTCGTCAAAGTTATATATCGGTTCGGGATCTTTTCTTAAGTTTGATGGCAATGGGTTTTGAAAACCATACAAGGCATACAGAGGAGTGTGTTTGTTACCTGCATGAAGTGAGTGATTGTGTGGCATGGCCACCTGTCCCAGCCAATCATCCCAGGTAGTAGGAAGGTATTCTATTAAGGGACGATGCGCTCCCTCCAGTGATCCATTCGACTGCTGGTGATAGGCAGTGGTTTGGATCTTTTTTATTCTAAGAAGTCGACAAAGTTGTGTAAATAGATCACTTAGGAAATTTGTCTCTTAATTTGAGCTTCGAAAACCCTGAATTGGCTTTATGCAACCATAATTGACTTGCAGCACTTTTCGCTAACTTTCGCTAACTTGTCTGTGGTACGGAGACTTTCGTAGCTAACTTAACTGCAAAGTCAGTTTCAGCTTTGATCTATAAAGTGGAAATTATGGAGGAAGAGAAGTTTATAGAGGATTTAATAGATTTAATCCGGAACAATGAAGCTCTCTATAATAAACGGCATTCTTTGTACTTCAACAAAATGGCAAAAATGAGAATTTGGGAAGACATAAAAGTTAAGGATATTCGAGGGATCCCGAAACAGACCTCGTCATATGGGTCCCTTTTCGTCCCTCTGCCAAGAGCCGTCTCAGCCAGTAATCGCCGGGAGGTTCCTTGGCAGATCCCTGACCTTGACGCCCCTTGTCATTTCGAGCATATGCTTGTAGGTTAGCCGTCCCACGTCAACCATAGGGCTGCCGGTAACAGCCAACCTCCTGCTCGTTAAGGCCGGACATTCGCACAGAATGTGCTCTGCCGTCTCCGTATCCTCTAGACACAGGTTGCACGTGTCATCCTCCAGGATCCCCATCCTTTTGAGATGATGTCCGAAGCAACCGTGTCCAGTAGTCAATGAAACTAACCACCGAAGAGTTCCTCGCTCCATGCTTAGAACTCTCCTTTTGGTCGTTCCGCACGACAGCCTAATCGTTTTCTTAGCCTGTCTGCAAGTTGTCATACTATCCCATCGATTTTGATGTTCCTGTTATGACCCAATTCTCGATTAGGGCTTTCACCATTCCCCCACCAAGGGCAGAGAAAGGCTCCGGCCCTAGGAACTCCATAGCCGAACCCTGCTTCGCTAGGGCGTCAGCGTTTTCGTTCCCATCGATCCCGGTGTGTCCTCTAACCCAACAGAGTGTTACCTCATTTTCTGAAGCACATTCGTTGAGCTTTTGCACACATTCCATCGCCAGGGATGAGACCACCTCCGTCCGATCCATGCATCTGACCACCGCTTGATTGTCCAGCGCAATG
>QYTT01085440.1:59742-110821 GCA_006980735.1 Dasypogon diadema | reverse complement strand
GTCAATAAAGTTATATTCAAAGAAAAATCACAGGCCCAAATGAAGACAGTTTTTTAGTACATTTTTTAGACGCATTTTTTTAGAGTTGTATTTATTATGTTAAAGAGACCTGTTATGTTATTATGTTAAAGAGACCTGGAGGTCAGAGAATTTCTTGGATCAGTGTTTAATGAAGCCAAGCATAGAATTACTCCTTGAGGCATGGGAAACAAAGACGAGTTTTAAATCAAGCCTCACGGTAAGGTCACCAAGAGTAAAAAATATTTAAGTACGCGTGAAGAGAAGGGCAGTCACCGATATCATTGATAAAGGAAAAAATCTTCATATCGTCAGCGTAAATTAAAATATTAGAATACCTCAAAAGATGCACGATGTCGTCTATAGAGAGAACAAAAATAAGGGGGCCAAGGTGATTTCTCTGCGGCACTCCAAGCGTTGTCTCTATGACCTTAGACCGAAAACCACGAAAAAATACTTGCTAGGATCTATCAGACAGATATGAATTAATCCATGTTAAGAATAACACTGGAAATCCTAGTTTCCGTAATTTGAGCATAATGACCGAATGAGACAGCTTATCAAAAGCCTTACTGAAATCTATATACATAAATGTAAATTCCAAATCTGCAGACGTCTGCCTCAGCCGATACGGCCACCGGGGTGGGTTCCATTTAAATTTTTAAAATGCTCCAAAGGGCAGTTGACTTAAAGACAATTTCGATATAAGATAGTATACAATTGGTAAACATTCCCTGGCATAACGAATAAAATTTATTCCTTCATTACATTTTCACATAAACCGGATGAGGTGTGCGAAGTTTATTTTCGTACTTAATTAAATTAAAACCATCCCTGAATTCTGTTGGAAAAATAACCAAATTGATGTACTTAACAAAAGGAAATTATTTTCTAAATGTAAAATCAAATGGAAAATGTCCTTCTAAAATTCAATTAAGATAATTAACATAAAATATAAGGAGATAATATTTTCAAATAAGAGTTCTTAAGGGATAGAAGTTGAGCAAAACGGAACGAATAAATTCGGAGGTCGTAATTACCTCCTCAAGTTTTACTTTGAAAATAAATCTTCTTCCAAACTGAAGAGGGATATTGAATTCATCTTGGATGAAATATATCTATTGTTGTTCACCTTCTTAATAACTTTGGAATATACTTTTAATTTATAAGCGATGAAGAAATAAATAGGGGATTGAGGAAAACATCAAAATAAAAACAATATGTATACAGATTAAAAGAGGTAAGGCAGATTGCACTTTAGATTTGAGACAGTTAAATAGACTTAACGCCAACGACTAATTCCCAATAGAATACTGCATTGATGCAACACCACACTCGCTTTTCTGATCTTTTCTTGAGTACTTATAATGTTTCAAGGATAGGCTAGAGTTCAGGCAAATACCCAGGTATTTGGCTTCCCTCAAATCCAAAGAGCGAAAGTGGTTCAAATTCCTGTACCTTGTCCCCCCGAGACATAGATTTCTGCAAAATGTGCCTCGATTAAATTGCTGTACGTCTCCTCTAATATCTGCACCATTTTCTCAGTGCTGTCTCGGACATCGTGTTCTTAGTGACTGTCTTTTGACTTCTGAAATAGTTTCCACGTTCGAGCAGAAATCCCTCCACATCTCCCTTTTTCATCATCGCAGACTTCTTTGCATCTATCTCTTCTTCGCCTTATAATTTTCCCAAAATCTGCGGTTCATTAACCCTGACGGCGTGGTTAAAGACTTTTCTACGCCAAATCCATGCTCCGAAGAATCCTTACAAGCCTCTTCTCTCACTCTTTCTGGAGCGATATTCCACTACAAATTGAATATCTCTGTGATCAGGCAACGTTGCCTGATCGATCACTCTCCAATCTGCCAGTCCTTCTAGCATCTTTGTATTGTCTAGAGTCACAACAAACTGATTTGCAACCTTTCGTCTCTCTTTTTTTTGAATAAGATACGAAGGAAGACACTGTACTGCATTCGACGACTGTCTTGTAATAGGTTACTTTCTCTTAATATTCGTAGCTTTAACCAATTTACTCCTCTTATAGCTCTCGTTATGGTTGTTGTTAAAAATGAAACCAAATGTATAAATTGAAATTTAAAACACATTTTAAAACTATCTCCTTCCACATTCCGATAACACTAAAGACACAAATAAAGTGCGTAAATGACATCGACTGATTTCGAAAGTACAGTGAAATGTGAGAAGATGAGCAGAGTGCCAATTAATATTAAAAGAAAATATAATAAAAACATAAAAATGGTATGCTGATTGAGATACAAAAGAAAATAATAACAGCCTGTGAACAAATTAGTACACTGCAACTCCAAGTTCGACGCAATGTTGTTCTGGCCAGAGGTATTTGTTCCGAAGAATGAGGATACCTGCTAGGTATCTAGGAGGAGCTAGTAAGGTGAATCCGGTGAGAATTTCACGTAGCACCTTGCAAAAGAATTCGAAGAAGTGACCATGTCTACGCAATGCTAACAGAGGTAAAATAAAGACAAATGGGTGTGTTATCCAATTAACAAATAGGTGCAAATGGGATCAACCTTATGCTGGACGTTTAATAGCCCCGAGATGGCTCTATAAATATACATGAGTACAACTACTTACCGTATATTTCTGCATTACTGTCAGCGTTATAAATTTACTGCAAGTGCTCACTTGTAAGAAAACAGAGCACACACCGCTCGCGACATGAAAAACGTGACCAAGCAGTTGAGCCCTTTGCATTCCCTAATGTTCCTTTCTTCTGGGTCTTACAGTTTCCCTTTCTTCCCAGCTTTCAGGTCATATTTATGTTGTTGCACGAGCTTGTTCAGTTCTGAAGGATACATGGTGGTTGCATGTAAGGCACATGAACGGAAAGATACCTTGTGGCCATTCCCTAGAACGCTCTGTTAATTAAAAAGAAGAACAAAAAAATTGATTGCACCAAAGCTAAAAACTAATATCGGCCAGCAGTTGGTTGTGCAAGAAGAGCAAAGCTATTGGCTTTTGCACAGCTTTAGGGCAACCGATTACCACCGTAGTAGAAATCTGCCCTAAGCAAATGATTCTCTCGAGTTCTACCATCCACTGGGATTTCAACGCACGCATATGACGGACAATGCCTAAACGCAGCAAGTCCAGGTCTCACAGGTTGTTATAGGTAAATTTTTCTAATTTTCCTTTTTACCCCTTCAATGTTGCAACATAATTACTTGTGCGTGCGCATACAAATTTCTCAAATATTCCTATGCACTCCTCTGGGTTGTACACACCGCACTGTAGCGGTGATCTTGTGGTCGTTTATAATCAACTCGCGTTGCCTTTATTACCTGTTGGTGGTACCTCTGGGTGTGTCATTTATACATAAAAGGGCCGTTCTGGACTCATATAAGACATTAAATCTGAATCAACCTAAGATAGTGTAATGGATCACATCATTTCAAACCCTCGCAATTGTCTGGCATTATTCTGCCTCAGCCGCGGGCGATAGACTTTCCAGAGTCGAGTTGTTGCGAAAATTGACCATCAAAGAGGAGCTAATACTTATATAATTGGTGCCTTGAGAAATAAACATGCACAACTCGTCTTAATAATGACCAAGATAACTGCTAACTTGAGACATTTTTTAGCCGCTAAGCACTACGTTAAGTACCACGAGATTTCGACCGTTCTCGTATCTTGTTGCAGTTGTTTAGAGCCCAAATAATGCCTAGAGGTACCTGATGAACCAGAAAATATGATGTACGACCAGCTTTTATTATATAATTACATGGGAACGTAGGCAATTTGTAAGGTTTTCACTTCATTATCTAGGAATTCCTGCTTGTGGGTGTTAGGGTCCGACAGCTTTCTGCAACAATTAAAGGCATTTTCAAAGCAATAAATATGGAAGGCTTGATTTGATCGGTTATTTTATTAGAACGAGAATAAAAAGATATTCAGAGGTACAAAGGAAAAACTGAACTTGGCAATATTTGAAACCTGTTTAACTTGAGCATTTACGGGTCCAAAAAATAGCTAACTAATTCGTCCTGCTGTCATAGATTTCTAATTTACGAGAGTATTTAACAAACTTATATAAACGATGTTGTAATATTACCTGTATGTCGTCTTAATGAATTGACTTCTGGAATTTCTTGGACAGAGTCATAACTTAAAACGCTTCGAAATAGATGGATTAAATTAGACACACAGCTACCTTATTAAAATTATTATTAAACTTAGCTTGGAACTTATGAAAATACCAAGATCCTTCATTTTTGTTTGATATACCAAGACGCTATCCAATAATAGTACTGATGGTAAATTACACATATTCCCCTCAACTTTAAATGTGAGTATGCAATTCAATTTCCCAGGATTTAGTTTCAATCCCCAAGACAACGATCACTAATAAATTCGGTCTAGATCACCATTAAGGTTTACTTATACCATCTTCTAGTAATTGTAGTGCACAACTAATAGACAACTGAACGAAATCAGCGTATTTGTTTAATTCGGAGTGTACGAAACGTTTCGACAAGTTGTTTATAAATAGACTAAATAAGAGAGGACCAAGCACTGATCCTTGGGGGATTCCGTATGCAACAGATAACTGCCCAGAATAAGCCCCATTAACTTTAACCTACTGAAGTCGGCCAGTTAAAAATCTTGTTATTAATCGGAGAGATCAAAACCCAAAGCGTGTACTTAACTTGTGGAAAATAAGTTCATGATCAGCATTGTTGTGTTTATGTTTTAATAACTTTCCTTTTTTTAAATTGTTGCATAATTTTTACACATTTTTTTTTGTCATATTGGGTTTTGTTATTGTTTCTTTTATTTCAATAAAGTATTAATGACATAAAAGTTAACCTTTAATGATTATCTCTTAATAGATTTTACTTAGATAATTTTAAGTCGACAATTTTTACAGCATTTCCAGCCGGACAACAATGACAGGCTGGTTTTTTGGCCGAGTTCGAACATCAAAAGTTCGGTTAAAATGGTTAAATTTAGCCGATCTGAAATTATCCTTATTAAATTATCCTCACCTTAAGAGGTGAGGGCATTTCTTGGTCCCATCTTCTTTCATCATCTTTCATCTTTCCTTTTAGTTTTTACTTCTTCCGGCTAAAGCTGTATTTGGAAATCATAGGACATTATATGAGCTTTGGTTACGTTCCACAAAAAAAATACTAGAAGACCTTTTATATCTCTTCATGTCTTTCGTGAAAATCCTTTAATGCTTTCGTTTTAAAAAATCGAATTGAGAAGCTTCCCTAGTGGGTTTAGGTATGTTGTAACCCACTCCACTTTAGTCCTCCAGAATTCGACTATTCAGTCGGGGATTACTCACCACCTCACCAGCAATAAGACCAAGTAGTTATGTTTTCAGATTTTAAGGTGATGTAATGTGGTGAAATAATTTTCCTGAAACTTAAATGATTCAATTGTCGATTTATGAAAATTAAAAACTGTCTCCCGAGCTATATTAAATTGAAAAAGTTGAGAATTTGTAACTTCTTCGCTTTAAGGTTATGCTCGAAAACAAAACTGACACTGCTACGTGTACTGCAGTTAAATCCAAGGATGGAAAATGAGAGGGCCCCAATCTGGGGTGCAAGGCATGTGATGCAATCCAGTTAATATATTAATTAGACTATTTGTGATGAATACCTGTATTTTCATACCAGCTGTAAATTATCAATTCCAGGAATATTGGCCAAGATATCGATCAATTATTAACAAAAGTTAAGCCAGATTTTTGTAAGGAAAGATAACCTTGACAATAAATGAATAAAAGATTTCATAAAAGGTATCAGATTTCTTTTCGATTTCAAAAATTTCTGCAAAGAAGTACCTACCTTGTAATTTATTCCCTTTAGGAGTAAAAATTGGTTCAAGAAATGCCTGAAGCATCTTTATCTTATTTTTGCCGACCCATTTTTTGTTTAAATCTTGTTTATGAAAAAAGTCAGTTTGTTTCTAACGAAGGTTTGATTTCCTACCTTCAGGCATTAATTACAATTTTACGTACAATTTTAATTATTATTTTTCAATCAAACCCAAGGTTTCCATTTGCTGCGTGCCGGAGGCAAGGCATCAAAAGAATAAGAACAACACTTGAAACTTGTTTTTGTCATGAAATATTAAAGATATTCCAAATATATTATAAATTAAGAAAAAAATGCAGGAATAAAAGAAAATATACAACAACACTTGCCTGAAGTGTTTGGACATGACTACGTAAACGACGACAGGGATTTATTCCTATTTCTGAATTCAAAGGTCACCGAACGCCTAAGCTTATAAGAAGCTTATGACAACTCCACCTGCAGGGCCCAATGCCAGCACAATGGATGCGTCTGTTTGATGTTGGTTTTGATATATCAGGCTAAGTGCTCCTACCTTTGAGTCTTCTGTACACTTTCACTACATAAGAGACCCTTTTGATACACATTTCTGATGCCGGATTTTGCAAAAGTACATAATTCAAATCTGTTAAGGACTTTAAGGTGGGTATTTAGTGAGGAGCTTGTGCATATAGTTGTTTAAATCTTTTCTACATAAAGGGGACAGACAGAGCAGTGTAATAATCGACTTAATAGATACCTTTGATCTGTTCCATTGAAGTGTTTGAATTTGACACAAATACGACTAATAAAATAGGAAATAAGTAAACACAGTGCAATTGCCTTAGGGGAATTCTATGAATATTATAACTCTGTATCATATTTCAGTATATTAAAATTTGCTTAACTATTAAACTTTAAGATAAATCTTTGTCACAGTCCAGAACTATAGTTCAAAAACAGTAATTTCACTTTTCTTGACGTTTTTTTTTCTTCAAGGTATTGCCTACGCTCAGGGGACAACTCTATGATGCACACAGCACAGCTTAGGCAGAAAGGAATTTTGGAGGATGAGGAGAGTGGGAAATTTTAACCTGACAAATGTTGCAAGTTACTGAACAACACGTCAGTAGAACTGCCTCAACCAGTGGTACTCCGATAAGTCACCGCGCGAGTCTTGTAGATAGCTGTAATTTGAGTAATATATTAGAAGATCTATTACCACCATATTTGCTTATCACTATCCAATAACACGTAATATTGTATTGAAAATTGAATATTAACGTAGAATCAGAAGGCCATATGGCAAGTGTCAGGATAAAGGAGAGGAGGGCACATTCATTGAAGGGATTAATTACGAAAACGTTCGAAATTGATATAATTACAATGCGGAAATACAAGGAAATAAGCTAAAATTGGTTTAGACCAATTATGTTATACCCTAGACGTAGGGAAGAAAAGAAAATAATGCGTTGGTAGTTAATTGTCCGCGGCTACTTATTCTTACATATTCGCAGCTGACCTTCAAATCAATAGGCAGTCTACAACCTGTCGACGCACCCTTTAGCTTTAATATTGGACCCGCCATTTTAAATCTCCAAAATTTGACTCCAGATTCGCAATCAGCGACCTCCAAAACCGATATGGACTTATTTTCATGATGATTGAGAAACTATTGAAAAAGAACATTTACGACCGCCATGTTGAATTCTTAAGCGTTAATGTTAAATTCGTAATCATCAGCCCCAAAAACCTATATATCCGTCATTTTGCGAACATCACATTGACGTTTAGAAAATCTTGTCCACCATATTGGATCCGCCATTTTGAATTTAAGAAATCAGACTCTGGATTCGCAATCAGTGACCTCGAAAACCTATATATGCATATTTTCATGACGATTGAAAAAACTTTTGAAAAAAATTTACATTTACAGCTTTCAAAAATAAAACTTTCATGTGGCAACCCTCTGAAGTAATTGCCCGATTTGGTTCATTTTCTGCTAAGATATTTAGGTTTTACTAAAGTATATGTGTGCCGAATTTTATCCATCTGCCTCGAAGAGTTCTCGTTTTAGAAGAAAAATATCGATTTTTTGTTTGATCTACCTGTAGTTTTCATATGGCAACACTATGAAGGAGTTGTCCAAATTGGCCCATTTACGAATTTGATCTTTCAATCTTAATAGGGTATCTATGTACCAAATTTCAACTCTTTAGCTTAAGGCGTTCTCGAGATAACGCGTGGGCGGACAGACGGACATCTATTAAACGACTTCTTTTCTTCTCCCATTAATGGCCATATAGTTTATTCTGTGTATCATGAATATTTTTATGCGTTACAAACATTTGCTTAAACTTATAATACCCTACATCTAGGGTATAAAAATGAATCACTTCCATCGAGTTAAGGGAACTCGCGTCCGTTCGTCTTCGGGAGCGTTATTCAACTGCCTTTAGAGGTTTTTTAAGGGAACCTCTCCTCGTATTCTCCGGCACAGTGGCGTCGATGTCTTGTGGTGCAGCGTCATCCCGTGACACAAGCAATTAACGTTGTAACTCGAATGTAATCGGTACAGATTTCGCTTAAGATAGTTTTCCCAAAGTCGCGGTTTAAAACGCACATAGAAGAAGAGGCGAAAAGAAAAGGAGTTAAAAAAGCTGAGAGATTTTGTGGAATTGCGACGAAGGTAAATTGAAGCAATCTCTAGCAGTTGAGTTCCAAGATGCAAAAGGATTCTAATTTGGTTCCCTAGGCATAGTGAATTAACACGATTTACATGGTATTAGTGAAAAGTTTTGTACGTAGGTTAGAAAGACGACTCCCTTTCGGGTGCCAGACTTTGGCATTATAGGCAGTAGAGAATCTAGCAAATGCCGGTATTATCAGGTATCTATACCTTCAACTTGCTGAGATTTTCGACTTCTGTAGCTCCTTTTAAAATGTTTTTGGTTTCATTCTTCGAAACCATTCCAGTGAGCTCTCGTTTTCATAGTTGATTCCAAAAAAATCTTTTATTATGCTAATAGCACTATACATACCTACAAAGGAAGAAGGCTTGTTGGAAAATTTACCCTCAGAACTATCAGGCTCAACATATGCCACCTAATTTATTATGCCTTCCACATGTCTTAGCTTAGCTTGATCATTACTTTCATCTTTTTGTGCAATAAAATCGCTGTTTTATTGATTTTGAAGTATTTCTCATGTTCATTGGTACATAATTGGTTTAAATTTGTTTATTTCGAACAGTTGACACACTTTTCCCTGCGTCTAATGTCTCTCAAAATCCAATAATTTACTTCTCGAGAAGCCGCCAGGATCTCCATGTATTTGCCACAGAAATGTAAATTCCAGACAGATTAAGTTTTATTAACATTACTGCTGTGCTAAAGAGTTAATAGTGGTTTAAGTCAAAACAAATAAGAAATATTATTTTTATGTGAGTTTCCGTTTGGTGGTGCACTTTTATTGAACATTAAATTAACTACTGAGCGCATAAAACTTGAACGCGAGTGGTCGACAGAAACGGACATGTTTTCCCCTATCTGAAGCCTGTAAAAAAGTTTCTGAGATGTTTACGGCGAGAATGATTTACTATATACAAAATGTGACTTAGAGTATCTTCGAACTCCATAAGATCATTTTAGTTTCATTCAATCATTTTGACCAGAAGCAATAGGGATTCCTACTGGCAACAAAATCCTTTCAAATATGACCAATAAGAATTTAAATTCGCTATTTTTGCAGCCCTCTGCACTAGAGGGAAAGGTTAAATTTTATAGCCAAGAGTTACAGCCTCCAAGATGTTGTAGCCGCAATTACAGGACGAGTTCCGAATAGAATCAGGCATGTTGTGTCTAGTAAACAAGGCAAGCTAGCCACGCATTCTGCACATTTTCCATCGCTCGTTAAAAGAGGAGCAAAAATGTATTTTGATGTTCATAAAAATTCTCGATAGTTTTTGCAAGACGATTGTCGGTGACAAAAACGCAAAAGAATGCATTTTTCATGAGAGTTTGCAGTTTATTAGGCCTCCGTTTATGGTGCCACAAAGTGCTGATTTTATTACCGTATCCTCCTGCACATCTACGAGATATGGCGGAGGTTACATGGCTCGGCTGCGCAGACTCCATCATCATGTATCATAGCGGCAGGCGTGGATAGGTGGATTTATCTCTGCGAAAAATGCAAATCTCACCTTCGGCCGGGAATGATTGACAGCTTCAGACCAGCCGATGTTTGCTTGTCAACTTGGCCAGACACTGTAATTTTAATTGCAGTACATTTTACAATGTCGTTACTATGGTGACATCATGTGTGGTATTGGACACCGTTACTGGAAGAGCCAAGATACATATATTTCACTTTCCCAAGGTTAGCCGGTTCGATACGATCGTACGATACCTGTAAGGTTTTGACTGAGAATTGTAAAATATGTGTATGGCAGCTCGCGTTATGGAGCTATGAATTAAACTGGCCGTGGTATGATTTATCTTAATGCACTTTAAATTTACTGCTAAGGGGGCAATAATTTTTACGATATATGCTTGTTGATAGTAAGAAAATGCAAATTCACTCCACCATCGAGCGACGTGCTCTGAACTGAATCCGCGAAGGATTACTGAAAAGTTGTGGAGCTATTAAAGTCGATCAATTTCCAGACTACAAACATTGTTGAAACTGCCTTTCCGGCTAGAGATCAATGTTCCAAGTTGCTGCATCTATTTTGGACTGGTTTGAGATGGTCTGTTTTATTGATTTTTAGAAAATCTTCGCATCATTCTCCCTTATCTGCCTATGAACCAGTCGTTACTAAACGAAACTGCCATAGGTAAAAACATCCATGAACTCTTTCTAATTATATGACAATTCCCTTTAGAATGGAAACAAGAAATGACTATTTCCATACTTAGAAACTCTAGAGCTTTTCTCCTATATACCTACTGTCCTTATTGGGAGAAGCCTTATCCAATTAAACGTCAACCTATATTAGAGAAAACCATTTTTAGAACTCTGACTCGCCATCACATCATCTCATCTGGTTTTTTGTTTAATCTTTTCAAGCTAATATTATGACAATATTATAAAAATATATTTAAAATGAAACAAGGATTAAAGGTCTATTAAGAGAAAACCATATTACTTAGAAGATTGCTTTGTACGAATACGAACGTTGCATAGTGTGAATGAATTTAAATGTGAAGACTGCAAAAGGAAAATTAATCAAAAGAGAATGGCGAAAGAAAACTTCCAGTAAAAATATCAGTAGTAATATAATGTAGTATATAATAGTTAAAAAGCATTAAGGTAATAAGAGTCCCGAAAAGCGTTTTAGTAAGAACAAACATAAGGCTTGAAGAACCCCTCAAAAGTCACCGTAGAATACCACATATTGTACAGACATTGGCAAAAGATTCCAAAATACAAAATGTGAACGTTCCTCATCACGAGAATCACATCGAGGAATAAAGATATTTCTATCTACAGGAAGTTTGTCTTCTTACAGAGGTATAAGTGTTGTTGGTGATTTATATAAGTTTAGAAACCAAGTGAAAAAACTCTCTAAGGGGTATTTTTGGTCATTCCAAAGAAGCTTAAAAACAAAAGGGAGTACGTTGTTGTCTGTTGCGAAAATTGTTCTGCGAAATATGACATCTCCCTATGTTATAGACCCTCAATAAATTTCTTACGAACATTGGATGATAGCAAACTGGAATCGATCCATAATTGTTTGAAACAGCCCTAAACTTTCCCTATTGTGGAACTGATGTAGATACATTTGTCATTGAGATCGATCCTTACACTTTTCCCTACCCGCTGGTACGGTATTATAGTATTATTGAATTTCCAGAATTTTGAAAACCTCTGTATGCCATGCAATTAGACTTACTGGAATTGAGAATGAGGTCACCCTGAACTGCCCAATCATAATTGCGCTGGAGATCGTCATTTAGCCGGCCGGATGAAGTAGATTTCTACGTCATGTATAAATCCAGTATGACATGGAGGAGATCATTTGTATATAGGCAGAAAAAGATTGGACCGAGAACAGTGCCCTGCGATACTACACAGTTCAACGAATTCGAGTCCCAATGAGACGAAGAGAATGAGAATTGACTTGAAAGTTTTTTCTTTTAGAAGCTTCAAGTGATTAATGGAATTGAAAGCCTTACTAAAGTGGAGCAATACGGAAGAGTTGGAAAACTATTATCCATATATTCATGGATCTCAATGGTTATTTTCAAGAGCGCTGCTTCACAACTGTGAGATGGTCGGAAACCTAAATGAATTATCAATAATGTGATTAATGGCCTCCACTGAAAACACCCAATAAACTATATTCAATATTAGTATTCCGGCGATCTGTTGAGACCGCCACAATAGACTGTTTGGTGGTGGGAACTTTTAAAGTATATTGCCATTGCGTTGGAAATTTCGACGCTGCGATGCAAGGATTAATAAACTCAACAAAATAGCCAGTGCGGTTGCTAGGAAGAAACAGTGTCATTCCTAATCGAATACAAAGTGACCAACAGCTCAATTGGAAAATCTTCCTGGGTATAGTTTGTAGGATACTTTCGTAATCCATTTGCAGCGTCAGAAGCGAAGTACTTGCCGAAATATTGAGAGAGGTTTATTGTTGGTGATTCTCATCCAAGTATGTCCAAACTGCGAATATTCCTCCCATAGTTTCTTATATGCGATGTTAATGTTTAAAAGCTCAGCAACGTATAGAGCGATCTTAGTGCGTAAAAGGCCGTCGACACAGAGCGTTTGTAGGTGTTTCTTTTCCCTATAGGTTTCATTCAGCGACTATTGTTGTTGAAAAAGTTGGAAGTGTTCTCAAGCTTTCGAACCATGAGTTCTGAAAGATTTTCGCATTAGAAATAAGATGAGTATATTCATTATCAACTTCTTTGCGCATAAAAACGTTTTTCTTTAAAAGTGACGTGGTGTTTTGAATTAGCCTTTTCTGAAACATAAAATGTTTCACAAATTTATTTATAAATTCAACAATACAATGTTGTTCATAATAAATCTCATTGTCACCTTCTAAGTAGTTTCCATTAGATCACAATGCACCTAAGTGAGCGTTTCATCCAGCTTTCAAAACACTTCTGGAACTCGATTTTTGGTATCGACATCAGCTCAGTCTACGACTATTCTTTTGTGGTTTCGAGGCTATCAAAACACCTTCCCCGAAGTATTTTGTTTTTTAATTAATCAAACACCAGAAGATATGCGTTTGATAAAAATACTGGTTCGGATTCAATGTTCGAAAGCATGTCTTTTGATATTTCAATACGATTCAATTTTGGTATCATCAACAATCATTTCTGTTTTTTATCTGTTTTCGACCAATATTAACGTGATTTTTTCAATGTCTTCAACATTTTTCGATGCTGATGACCTTTTCTAGAGCGAGGATCAGAATCACGACCACTTTTAAAGCATTCATACCACACGTAAACATTTTTTTCTCAATAAAACAAGCTCGCCGTTATATTCTTGTAGCATAGTTACACGGTTAAAAATCCGAGAGTAAATTCTAATACTCTTCTAATATTAAGGCTTATATTCAATGCAAGTCGTATTCAGTTTTAATCATCGTAAAATATTAAAAGTACATTCAAGTATATGTTGTATTACATTTTAATATTTTTCAAATACAAATCTAAATTAAATATGATTATATTGAGTTTCAATATTTATGAGGATTGCTATTAAGAGGATACATTACGTTTAAATTCAGAGAAATTAAAATTTAATTGGTAGACGTCTTAAAACTTACTCATATTGGTATTAAAGTTTAAGGCTAGAAGTATTTCATTTTAATATATGCCAAGGATTACCTTTTAATATTTTTCTGGTATAGTCATACATACAATACCAAAAATATTAAAATTTACTCCAAAATTCTAACCGTGTACTATATCCGCACATATATACTCTGTCCAGAAATTAATGTCAGTGCAGCGCTTATGGGAAACTGAGTTGCAATATTATATGCATTTAATTTAATTTCCATTCTTACCAAATCAAAAACAATGCACGGTATAAATCCCACGATATGACATTTAATCGCTTAAAATATGTCTCTGGCAGCACCATTATCTTCCAGCGAAAGCAGAGGACATCAAAATCAAAGGAAAAATGGAAAGAGAACTGCGCACATACAGAGAGGATAATAAGCGATTGTTTCAGGCAAGCCAGCGCCAGCCGAGGAAAACAAAGAGATCAAATGAGCGACAAAGCAAAGCATGGCGTTACCATTTTATACTAATGGTTAATGTGTTCCTTTTTACTAGTGGTTCTGAATCTGAACGCTTAAAATAGAAAACAATTTTTATTATTTGTCTATTCTTTTTTTTATTGTAATTTTCTGCTGCCCAATAAATTTCATAACCGAGTAATAATTGAAGTTGCAAGGAATTCAATTTCTATCAAATGGCAACACTTTTCTTAATTTTCTTTTGGGTTTCCTTCTCATTTAAGTGAAAATTCTTCAAAAATCTCCAACTATAATTTGGCAACTAAGCAAGAATTTGAGTAAGATTTACTAATTTGGGAGAAACAAAGTAAAGAAGACAAATACTCCCATAAGCGCTATACTGACATTAATTATGGGACAGGGTATAATTTCATTTTTAACATAAAATTTGATACAAATTCGTTACTCTGCTGTATCAGTCATACTAAAAATCGCCCAGATACCAAAATTTGATGTGAACTGTAATTGTGACAAATGATAAGCTGTCAAACTGAAAACAGTCGTGCCAACAGAAAAGAGGCAACATCATGTATGCTCGATATTTAAATGTAAAATTCCGGAAGCTTTCTGAATATAGTATGATAGTATGGTTGCTTGTTTTTTTATTATTGCAGAATTCGAATAAGTAGCAGAGTAATATTAACATTCAAGGGCCACATTACAAATCTGTCCTCTTATCATTGGAAAAAATGGAAGCAATTTCATGAAGAAAATCATAACTCATTCCAACTAACTACACTCTTCCTCTTAAAGTGAAAAATTAAGTGAGGATTTTTCTAAAGAAATAAGCAACAATTACGTTTAGAAATTTGCCTACATAGACGTGAAGTTCGGAAATTGGAAAAATAAGTCATTCTTATGCTGCAACAGTGTATGAATACAAGTATCAACTTTATTTAGATAAATTGAATCTACGTTCTCTTCAGGATGCCTACTCCCTGATATCAACAATGACTCGGAGTTTATTATCGAAATCGTCTGTTTAACGTTCTATTTATGTTTGATTGTACAATCAAAGTCTTAATATTCCCATTCCATGTAATTCGTTCTGGCTTGGAAGCCTTCTCCTGGCCGAGCAATCCAAGTCAATAGTTTCGAGTTGTGGTAATTGCGAATTATCTTGAGTGACGCGATGCAATTGTGATTTTGTAGAAGGATTGCACTCCGCAAATTGGAAAACTTGCATTTAACTGTTGCAAATCTGCACTGCCGACAGTAATAGTACAAATTATTTCAAAGGGGTATTAACCATATCGTTCGGCGTTTACATAACCACAGATTAGATGCAACATGCGTTCATTCGATGCAAACAGCGCCGTTTCAATAAATGGAGTATTGGTGGCGAGTGCGACCGCAATTTGTGCCAATCAACCACAAGCATTCCAGGTACTTCAATAGAGCTGACACCGAGCAAACGTAAAAAGTCGCAATCCAACTTGGGGCCGGTGCACTGTGATTTGACGTGACTTTCTTTTTCCATTTTCCAAATTGCGTTTTGCTCAACCACAATATGGTAATGACAGAGGATGTAAACCAGACGCCCTACAAAGAGAAAAGTTCATCAGTCGCGCTAAATTGCAGGTAATTCTTGGCCTCGGATAAGAGGAAATAAGAAACCTGAAAGGACAGGAATGATTTGATGATAGCCAGCTGTGGACATCGGAGAAAACAACATAACATTTTATTAGATGCACAAGACATGGCAGGGCTGTCGGAAGTTACAGGGAGGTCTTAATCTAAAAGATTGCCTTCAGACAACTTCGTTAGTGGGTACTATAAGAATTTTAAAATAATTGTGATACGTTTTAAAGGCCTTTAGCTATTGAACCAAGTTAACCGGAAACTTATTCCCTTTATCTTGTAACCACTTGCAAAACTCCGAACTATCGACATTGCTCTCTCCGAAGCCTTTCACTTGATGAAGATAGATATCTCAAGTAGAAGAATATTGTTCTCGGTTAGTTGACAAAAAATGCGGAAGACTGCAATGCTATTTGTATCTGTAAGTTTTAAGCATACACACAGTACATATATATTATTTTTGTACAAATCTCCAATTCTTTTGTAAAACATCTTTAGTTATGCTGTCAGGAACTATTCTTGTAAGTGAAGGCATCATAAAACTTAAGATTTAATCGTAAATCTTGGCAACAACAGACAAAAGGAATAAGCACAATTCGTTTCTGAAATAAATTAATCCTCTTGGATGAAATATGTCAGATAAGGAGAAATAAGGAGAAAATTTTTAAGAAAAGTGTAAAACGTAGTGCAACATGGTATTCATCTTATGCTTGCAGAAAATATATCTTTCCACGATACAATGACTATTGAATTGTAAAGAAATTTAACAAGTTGGTAAGATTTTGTTAAGAGAAATATCAAGGACGGGACCTGGAGGAATTTTTTAAATTCAGAACAAGAAAGTTTACAGCTGAGGCTGGATTCACAAAAATCCCAAGTCTTTATTTAGAGAGATGTCTCTCGAAAATGTTATTTATATATGTGCAAATATTCGAACAATTTGAGAGGTTTGGGTCTCAGAATTTCCAAAAAAAAAATTATTTTTAGTAATGCGCACAAGAAATAGAAATAAATTCGAAACAAACCTACTTTTGTAAAGCTTACTCCTCAATATCGTTTTTTATGAACTGCCTTTTTACAATGCAGAAGAAGAAAACAAAATAAGAATGGCTACGGTAGTAATTCTTAACCTTTTCGCACTATAGGATAGTGTAGAGTAGGATATAGTAAACATAATATAGATAGATAGATCTGATGATAATATCTCTGGGGGAAAGAATTTAAGATATCAAATGTGAACTGAAAGTAATAATAATAAAAAATTAGAAAAGAAAAAAAGAAAGAAGAAAAAACTCAGAAAAAAGAGGAAAAGGAAGAAAAAAAATCATTTCTCAAATGCCAACTGCTTTTGATAATGAAGAAGTGGGTCGGAAAGTTGCAAATAGAAGAAGAAATAATAGACAATATGTACAATTAAATGTACTGTAGTACGGCGGAAAAATACTTAGTAATTGCATCCCAAATTTGCAAGAGAACTAGTATTTTAATGAGTGTCACAGAATCTGTGCAATGAAGGAAGAGATGTGATCGAAGCACCGAAGCTGATAAATAAAACCGATGAAGTAGGTACTTAAAAACGATATTAAATCTTCGAGGGAAAAGTAGACAACTAAACGTAAAGTTGAGGAAAAGCAGAGCCTTGATGTTATCGTAACATCTTATAAAAGAAATAATAACAATTTCCAAATTCGTAACATATTCTACCCCTGATAATCGGATATAAGAAATGTCGGACAACCTGTCATGATCCATATTAGAATTATTATGTATGAACATTTGGATTTTCGTGCATTCAGTTATTGATTTCCTGGCTGTAATTTCTATCAAGGTCACCATTAGTACTTCGAATAGCGTTGTCCAAGAGAGCGGCGAGACAGCCACGGTATACCTGCATATAGTCCGTATACATGTGAAGCATCACATCTATCCCGGTTCCTTGAAGATTATTTATAAAGAAGAAAAATAAAGTGACTAACAAAGGACTTAGTATAGAGCTTTGAGGAACTCCACAGACGAGCGGGAAAAGCTTATTAATACATCTCATGAACTGGCACCTCTATAACATCCGTAGGCATTGTAAACGTTTACATTTATAGATCAACTTCAATCTCAATTTCATCTATACAAAATTGGCATTTGATAGAAGATAGGATTGGTCGCTGTCTAAAGGGAATGCAGGGAGAAGACGGAAGCGTTTACGCATTTCTTGTATCACTGTCTCTGCCTCTCGTAGAAAAGATTTAAATACCTTAAATAACTGCATGAAGCCTGCAAAGGAAGGTAGAAACGCATCCTGGGTGTGGGTCTATACAAGAAAAAAACAGGTTGAAGGAAACAAGTCTTATTTTAAAATCGTAAAAATGAAGGAACGGTCAAATACGAAAAAGTAAAATTCTCACTCTGCTTGACAACCAAGCAGTGATCAGAGGAGCGAAAAAGATCCGAAGGTAGCGGTACTTCGAATTCCCTCAAATGATAATACAAACACACATAGTAACATTTTTCATAAATTCAGAATTTCAGTTAAAGCAGTCGCCTTCAAACCGAAGGAAACAATCGAACGATGTCAACTTTTAACCTGCAATCGTTAGTTTATGCAGTAAAGAATCGTATTTTATTCATAGTTCAAAGTATCTCACAATACGTGAAATTCACCTTGAGAAGTACCTACTTCACCTTGTTAGAAAACTCAAAAACAAAAGTGAGAAAATCGAAATCCATGGAAAACTCTAAAAAGAGGAATAGTCAAAAGTCTTCCTGCTCTTACTATTCCCTCAGTATTTGTACGTTTCCCAACGGAAGAGTAAACATCAATTTTAACATAATCCCAGAAACAAAAGAATCTTTTTCAAGAAATACTGTTGTCGGTGCCATTCGTTTTCTGAATCTCCATCTAAATCATTTCTTCCGGTAGAGAAACATTGACAGAAATATCCCCATTCATGATTATAAATTAACCATAGAGCTTCTTTGGATTTGCTCAGGTTCAAGAACATCTCGACCGTGACAGAAGTCGGGCTTATGAAATCGTCGCAGTCGAGTGAAGTCACCACTTAAGGATGCTCTAACTAAACAAGAAATGAATGCGTCGAGGTTGGGGGCTGAGGGCTCAGCTGATTTTTAGTATGAGTTGTGCTGGGCTGTAAGGGAGTTCTTTTTGCACGAGACGTCCATGGCATAAAACAAATCACTGAAAGGTTTTGTAAGCACTGAGGAGAACTCTTTATTCCCCGTGGTTTGTATGCACGCGATTCCCAAGCTCACTTGAGTGAATTTCGCGTAATGAACGTTCAGACATGAAGGCGTCGCCTTTAAAGAAACCCTAGCACAATGTTGCAGGCGCACTTAATACCATCGTTGTTCTTTGTTGCCACTTTCCCTTCGCAAAGGAAGTGCAGGAATCACTGCTGAAATCCTACAAGTTTAAATCTGATACAGGCTCGGTGTAAAGTATAGCTAGCTGTAAGTGTGCACTTTTCACGTGTCTCACCAGTGTAGAGTGTGCTGAGGTATGCCCCAGGTATGTCCTGACTGAACACGTACCAGCAGACCTTTCTTTGAATACTTCTCCTGCCTGCAGGAATTCTGTTTTCGACTAATCCATGGAAGAATCTTCTGTTCATCTGCGCCAGAAACCTTGAAAGCGCATAAAATTACAACACTCGGATCACTTCAGGCCTGGCTCTGAATATAATGCGGCGTCCCCTTCTCAAGTGCATTTGCATTCAATGAGTTAAATGTGAAGTTTGAAATAATTGAAAACGGAAAACCTTTCAGTTCAGCAGTTGGCACAAAAAAGAAGTGTGCAACATTTACTTCTGACGTAATTAGGTAACTTGTGAGGAAAACCTTAGAAAGAACTACAAAACTATGGTCAACATCTTCGTAATCATACCTACAATTCATAAAGTTCATGATCCTAAACATTGTGATGTAAATTTAATTTCAGTGAGTCTGATGTTCACGTTTTTATGCAACCTGCAGGGATAAAATTAACGAATCTGATTACATATTATAAAAATACAATTAGCTTTGTGAGATACATCTAGAAGATAATAATTTATTATTTTAATCGATTCTTGAGAAGCAGATAAAGAATCCATCTACCTTTTGATAAGAGTCTCCTGATTATACGGCGGATTCCGAACCACTTAATTGTTTCGGAACTCAATGGCAGAGAAACCCTGGCAACTGATAGACACCGCACGTAGTTAAATATAAACAAAAAAAAGAAGCTATAATTCGTTTAGACTGTATGTGACAAGATAGATGTAAAGTTTGCTCATTTGCGAATTTTATCTTATTAAGTAAATTTCAAAGCATTCTCGAGTTATTGTGTGGACACTCATAAAAGTATAAAAGGATTTTTTATTCCCCATTAATAGATATATGCTTATTTTTCTGCACTTTTGGGTGTTGCAAATTACGACTTAAATTGATGTTACTCTGCATATATAGAACCCCTTTGTAGGCTACCGCCTTGTCGTGACGGAGGCGTTTAGTAGCGATCGGTGATCTCTCGAAGTATCCTTGGTGAACTCGGCTGGGTCTCCCGGACGGGTCTAAGATGAGACAGTGGAACTAAGAGTAGACAGCATCATTCCGATGTGAAGTGAGCACCAAAAGCCATAGACATAGAGTGCACAACACCCTGTTTTACTTTTTTGGTCTTCTTCTTAACAAATCGTGCTTAGACGAAACGAGAGGCAACTATTTTTAACTTTTTCATATTGCATGGCTTGCAATGCGGCTGACACCAATGAAGTGCCAATGGAATCATTCTTAGACGAAAAAAGACTTTTACTATCAACTGTAGCATTGCGGCATGCGGTCCATTTATTTATGTTGGTGACTAAAGACCCTTGCTAAGACTGGAAGGCCGAGGGCAAATTCAGTTGTAACGAGCTACTGTGGTCGACCAGGCAATAGTTACAGTATAAATGCCTTATCTTGGTAAGCCAGGAATGCCAAATGGAGGACACAATTTATAAAAATAAAGATTTTCAGAAGAATAAAGAGGATAAACTGCTAGACATTTATGACGGTAATCGTCTGGAAAGAGCTATTCTGTTCAGGAAACAGCAAGTTTTCCTGCTGGCAAGAGGACTAGGTTCAAGTACAATATAGATCACGTCGCGAACAAGGGAAGAAGCTGTCCGGGCTACTTGTAGATATTGCTCGAATTTTAATACCCCAGTATAGACAAAGATTTTTTTAATTCTTCCTAATCAACTATTGGAGCTTTCGAATAACTGAATTCCGGGTTCTGTCTGTTCGTGAATTCTCTGCACAATTGTTTTAGTCTGGAGAGAAGCCTAAGTAGAGTTCCGATAGCCTTCAATGTTGCCATCTGTTTCTTCTACCTTCGGTATAACCCTGTCCATTACATGTTTCGTTATGTCATCCATACTTTTAAGATGATTGTCAATCTCGTCGCTCGTCAAGTTTTAGATAATAGTTTAGGTCAACAGTACTCATTGGTATTGCTCTTTTCATGGATCTGTTTAAGTGTACCCAGTCCACTCTTTAGCAATCAAAAGAGCGTTCCGAGTATATCCAACTCCGCTAGTTCTAGTCTAGTCATTAGGTTTGTGTATCGCAGGGTCCTAATATGAGCCACTACTCGGATACGACGGAGTTGTCGAGACGAAAACATTCACCTTGTGCGCGATCTTATTGTGGTCCCACAAATCTTTTAGTAGGTTGTCTCCAGGATTTAGATTTTGATCTCCAAATGCTGTGAGATAATTAGAAAATCCTCTGCTCCAAAATGCACAGAAACATTTGTTAGGTTAAAAATTATTTGCAAATTCATCTTTCCTCCTGTTGTTTTTATCTACGGTGCTCATTATTTACTAAAGGAGAGTTCTGTGAACCTAAATCTAATTATAAGAAATTGAAATAAAAAAAAACATTAAGACAAACCTTTAAACATTTTAAATGTAAAGAAATAAATCAAAATTACCTCCAGACTAATAAAATCCTATCAACAGATTGAATCGAGCAACAATAAGATACAGTCGTAAGTGGTCTGATAAAGTTTTCTGTAATTAATAATAGCCAATTATCAGACTTGATATCTGCTCATAACGTTTAGTTAGAGCATTTTCATAGCCACATCATCTCTTACTCTTAGGTCAGTGCACCTCTGTTGTCAGTCATAAAAGTTGGAGTTATCGTTAAGATCTGCTTGTCCTGTCACTCCAATAAGATGTTTATTTCACGCTTCATTAAACCTATTCACCCCGGCTTAATTGGGAACGAATCAATTAAAATTTTCAATAAACCCTAACCGCTTGAGCTTTGTAATTATGCACATGTGTAACTCGACACTAAAGACGTGTGTAAACGTGAACGTGAAGACCGCTACTGGTAATTAAAATGCCGTTATCAGAGTTTTCTATAGTTAAGAAAATGACGCTAAGACGTAAGTGGTTTTCTTTATTGACTTGGAATTAATAGAATTTGTTTTAAATTTGATTGAGAACTTTTATTTTTGTTTTTTTATGTTTTTATAGACATTAAAATCAAAGAATGTAGGGCTGATTTCAAGATGGGGTAAAATTAATTGTTTCTAGTAAATTACATGTATATGCAAATAAAGGTATTTAAAAGGAAGAAACTTCAAAGATACCATCTTTGTTTCGTTGTAATAAAGTTCATTGCCAAGAAGATGGTCTAAAGGCACGACTGTGGCCATGCTACAGAACGAGATATTGATGTGCTTTCCCTTTGTTTAAGTTTAAATTGGAGCAGTGAAAAAAATATCGAGAAAATCATAGCTTCCCCCGAGAGACGGTTCCTGTAAGGATAATAAAATACTAAAGGACACAAAAGATCTGGAGAATGTATCTGAGAAAGTTGCCTTGAACGTCTGTCAGGGGATCTGAATGTGAGTATTTTAACGAGAATTTCAACCTGTGTTTCATGTTTCTAAATAATTGAATTCAGAATAAATAACACTTATTAATACCATAGCTCAAAAGGTATACATATATATTTCCAGAGCCGTTAACATCCCCTGACGTGTAAAATTATTCACTCACCGACTTTTTTACATATTATTATTGAAATAAATTTTAGGCATAGCATTTTAAGCATAATCTTGGCTGAGAAAGGAAGATGGGATCAGAGAATTGAGTTCAGAGTGCCGATGTATATTCCACTTGAATGCCCACTGCTCATAGGAATGAAAAAGTAGAAAATGGTAATTTGCACCACATTTGTAATTTCGTTAATTGAAAAGAAAACATCATATCCCATAGAGCGACCAAATTTTTTCTGCTACGTTCCAAGGTGAGCGTCTCTAAAGGGACGTATGTTGCGCTAAAGAGGAATTAAACTATAAATTTGAGAAGAAAAATGCCCACGGAAGTGGTAATAAAAGAGCGAAAAGCGTACAACGTTACTTTGGTGCTCCAGAGTATAGATATTTGAGCTAAATGCTTGTGAAACCTTTATTTCTTGGACTTTGTGTAATTCGGACAATGCAGTGTATCGTGGTTCTATAAAAACACGGTATCTGGCATCTTTATACTCTTTTTTAAGGCTTGTCATTTTAAGCATGCTCCCATAACTATTTTAGAGGGTTATCTTGGATGTGGATAATGTCAAGATATATTCTCGGAAATCAAGTCTTCAACGGTTGCCACTACTGTTGGCTTCTAGTTCTGTTGGGTTAATAATCTTCCCATCCAATTCAGGATAGTTTCCGTGACCCATTTTAAGCAATCGGGAACTTAGCTAGCGCAATAATATATTTACATATTTTCATCCCCTTATGGGTAGAAATTGCGGAAACTACCCACGCCGGTGGTCGAGCGGCTGAGGCGGACGTCTGCAGATTTTCGTCCCTGTTGGCGTGGGTTCGAATCTCGCACAGGCCTCGGCGATTTTTCTGGGTACCCAGTAGGTGAGGCAAACCTACTGACAAGAATTGCAGTTGTGAAGCCACTGGGATGTTGCACAGCAACAATTTCGTGCCAAAAATTGCGGCTCACTTGCAACATTTGTCAGGTTAAAATTTCCCAATCTCCCTTTCCCCAATTTCCTTCCGCGTAAGGGGTGTCCCCTGAACTTACGCAAAACTTTAAAAAACTCTATGTGAGTGCCTGCGTTTAATAAGAAATATATCCTTCAAAATTCATGTTTGATATTAGATACAGTGTGGACCGAATGATTTAATCTGTAGAAATATTTTGACTCCTGCAATATTTATAAACCATTTCTTAATGGATGCGTGCGTTATAAAAGATAACCATTCTTCAAATCCCACTTTTCTAGGACCGGTGGCTGAGGTTGGGCATTAAAATGGTAGTTAGTGAGCTTTTACATGTATTATAATATTGTTTACTACAGAGCCCAATTAAGCGCATATTTCAACGACACTAATATTATCAGCAACAGAAAATGAAAGTAGACAACAGACATAAACAATAGACAAATTTTTCTGATACACACGACGAATTGTTAGAGTCAAGTGGTGCTAATATACTCAGGCGGGCTTTTGTTACCCCTCCCTACCTTGTTCAGCCTACGCATTTCACTCTCCACCAACGTGGCCAACCCCTCACTTATAGATTTAAATGATCATTAATAAGAGATTGAAAATTAAGTTTTAATGAGTTAAACCTATACCTAGTGATAATATTATGATACTTAAGAGAAATTTCAGAATTTGACTAAGCACCTTGGATAATCTTTCCGTTCTCGCCTCTCTTGAATTTATCCTTTTCTCTTCTTTTTCATTGATTTTTATGAAATTATTATTTTTAAACTTACCCTTATTATGTATATTTTATATTTCTTTACTTTTTACCTTCATTTTTTAGTACCTACTTAGTTTTTAGTTTTTATTTACACTTTTCCTGTATTATTTTTGAATTTCATTGTTATTTTGTTTTTAAGTATCGAATGCTTATTACACTCTGTAGAAAAGTCCGTATACTATTGTAAGAATTAAAAATAAAATAAAAGTATAAATTTTACAATAGATATTTAATTGAAAGTCTGATGTATAGAGAACTTAAAGTTCCTTGCTTAAACTCTCTTAAAAGGTTAGCGATAAAAAATTCATCAACTTTATTGGAGACACAAGTAACTTTATATCATCAATTTAGCAAAGTTGTTGTCGTGTGTTGCTAGATCTTTTGACGTAGGTACTATTGGCAAATACCCTCTGCATAGGCTTAGAAATTTATAAAATAAGACAAGGTAGCTTACCTTCAACTCGTAAGTAAAATCAGTATCATCAAGTAGAACTATCCGGACGGATATAGTCTTGGAGGGCCTACAGAGACAATTCATTATGTACACACTCCTTTCTTCAGCTCCTAAATGTTACTTTCGTTTTTTTTTCTGATTAATCACTTTTGTCACTTTTCTATCACATCACTTATCACGTCACTGCCTTTCAACATTTTAATTCGGCTTCGCATAAGGCTCCATCAATCATAATTTCCTGAGTAGGAAGTGCTTAACACCGCGTACACAATTGCACAACATTTTTGCCTAGCGAAAATGAAATTCTCACCGACCGGAACACTTGTTTTCACTTTGTATACTTCCTCTGAGCACAATTTGTGCACATCTCCATTAATTTACTTATGTGCGTCCGCTCATCCCCCTACAAAAGTCCTCTAGATTCCATGTGGAGCTCATGGATGAGTAATATCAGGCGGCAACATCACTTACTTGGATAAGCACCCACTTCCAATAGTTGCACGTTCCTTAGAGACGACGAGGTATGCATCATTCAACTTCTCATGACATCGTGATAAGATGGGATCTCGTAAGAGGGGGTGCCAACTGGGGAGCAACAAGGATATACTTTTGTGCAAGTTATACCAAGACTAGGAGTTTTCTTATTCAAATCTCTAAAAAGATAAAGAGTTCCTCCCTCGATGGTGTTTCTTTGCTGCTGGTGTGTTGTTGCCGACGACGACGACGACGACGATGATGATAGCAACGTCTTATTTGCTCTTACCTGCCACTATTCAAGGAATGTCTTGCCTTTAATCATCACCATTCCTCGCAGCGCTGGAGGTGTGCATATAATCGCGAATGCTGCTGCTCCTGCTGCTTTATGCCTCTCGATACAAACCTGAAATGAGAAATTATGTGCGACATCTTAGTATGATAATGAACATATGTTGGATCTTGTTTCTAATTTATTTCCCAACTGAAAAGCTTAAAAGAACACTCTCATGTTCTGACATAGTTAACATGATCCTGTTTGAAGAAATTAAGCCAGCGCAATGTATGCGATGTGATGGCAAAGAGATGATTTGTGCTGAGAATATTTAATTTTCGCTATTTCATTAGATACTAAAATCCGACGAGTTATCCAGCCAGAGGCTTTTTGAGAAAATACTAAATTAGTTATTTGCAAAATGGCATTGTGAAATTGTCTGTTTGTAGAAAGTTAGAGAGAGTAATAATAGTAATAGAAAATTGGTAAAACAGCAAAATAATCATAAGAAACCAATCTGTTCAAAATCTATCTATTTGAATCCAATGTAGTGATTGAAATTTGTCTGTCAATAGATTCACCTGGTAAAATGCTCATACAACATAATTACCTATTAGACAAAAAAAAGGAAAATAATTTCAGCCATGCAGATAAATAGAAACAACCTATTGCAAATCCGTAGAAACGACAATAGTATCATCCTCTAAGTCGGAATCTTTCTTGTACTCAGTTCGAGCTTTTATACCATTTTTGTTACAAACTCCAGTTTGTGCAAATAGCGCAATTCATTGAGAGATTATCGCTACACATTTCCATTTCGTAGTTGGCTGCAATAAGTGCACTTAGGGTATACTGTGTTAAAAATGCCTCCGGCCTCTAAGGGCCACATGAGCCTTCTAAACCATATTCCTGGTCTTGAAATCTGTCATGTAAGAAACTACCTGATTAAAGAAGGATGCTTTTGTAGGACGTCCATAACCGTGTTTCCTGAACAATCGGAGTGACGATGGCCCTCTTTTGATCCAGAGAATTTCAAATGATTCACTTACGGGTCGAAAATGGCCATGAAACCCGTGAGGGGATCATGGGTCACAATAGCAGCGTCTCGGATGCGATGGGAAAATGGCCTACCGTCTTTCAGGCCGAGATCTAGGCAGCGTTTAGAGCACTCCCTTTTTGGTGCCTCACTTTGAAGCTTGTCAAGGAACGTTTTGATACCCTGCATCTCCTAGCCGCGAGCAACACAGTCACACACTGTTGAGTACCTGGCTGTCGTAGTGTATAGGAGAATGAACCTGCTGATGAGCTGGCCGGAAAAGTCTCATCCTCATGACCCCACAGTCCTGTCATCAAAGCTGTAATACAAAAATGGGCTAGTGGTCTCCAGCAGTTCTATTGAGAAAATGTTCCCGGACCGCGTCAAGCTAAAGAATTTTTCAGACGCCATGCCTTTGAAACCACCGCCTTCTGCAAAGCGAATCTTAGGTTGCTTTTCGGCTATCCATCTGGCCGCCATGAGCTAAGGTATCATGTATTTATGGGTTTGTCTAATGAGAAGGAACGTCGTCTTTGTTTAGAAAGGGTTTCTAGTTCTTCAGCCCTTTAGGATACAATCACGGCACGTAGAAGCGAAGATATTTTATGTAAATTTCTAAATAAATAGAGAACAACAGGGCAGGGGGTGTTTTGCGCCCCCTCATAGATCAAGCACAAGTGGCAAAAAGATTTTAGAGATGCGCATGTAATTAAGTGTTATGTCTGTTTGGCATCTTGGATGGGCCAAACACCAGCCCTTCATTCGATTTCCAGCAGCAGAGCTAAATTCAGTATTTATCGAGGAAAGATGATAGAAGTAAAGGGTGTCCCAACAAGAGCAGAAAATTTAAATTTCAAATAAAATACAGATTTTGGTTTAATCGTAAAGTAGACATGTGGAAAGTATCTATGGAGCAACACATCTTATAAATGACCCCCTCGGCTTTACTGGCATATTTGTGTTTTTTGGCGAAATTTTCAATCATGGTTTGGCATAACTCAGTTGGTACAGCGTCTATCTCCTCTTTCTAGGCTTGGGTGGTCGCGGGCTTGCGAAAAAGTCTAAAGGCGTTAAGTTGCAAGATTTAGGCCACCAAGATCAGTAGATCGGCGAAACGTGCAATGATCCCATTGTTTCACGTTATGTGTGTTAAGTGTCACCGTCTTCGAGATCCATACCATCCATTTGCAGCAAAGAAAACTGGGTTATCATGCCCGGATACCGCTCACCATTCCCCGCAGCATCTTCGAAAAAAAAAATGGTCCAATGATGACTCCGCACCAAGCAGTGATACGCTTGGGATGCATTGTCTTCTCATGAAACACATGCGACAATTTTGTTTGTTTACGAAGCCATCAACATGAAAATGGACCTAATCGTTGAAGATGGGCGTAATATTCTCTTATGTGTGGGTTAATTAGACCGTTGACCGTTTCGCTCAACACGCACACTATGCCCGAGCAGATTCTGTCTTCTTCTCTTAACTACACAAAAGTGGGGGTTCTGGCTGGGTGGTCGGACTTCTCTTCTTTACAGTAGCGCACATGATCTGCCTCCCAAGCTCGCAGCTTATATTCTCTGTGTTCAAATTCTTCGTGCGAATTATATTATGGAGAAAAATCGATCGGGATCTATGTTTAATTGCTATGCGCCACTGTACTATTTTTACTATTTATTATTTAATCAGCGTTAATTGGGGCAAGAATTGATCCAAAGGGGCTCATTTCGGACAATTTAATTATTTCCTCCAGTCGCGAAAAATGTATTTATCAAGATTTTTCAAATGAGCTTTTTTTTTCACTTGGTGGTTGCTCTTTGTAATTTTCCCATAATTTGCCATTCTGTTTTTCTACGAAATAGGAAATCTTTATAGTTGGAAAGCCCATAATAAAATATTGCAATTAAATGAGGTGTTCCTTTCTTCATTGTTTTTTGTTGTGGTGCGGACACCTCTGCTTCTGCAAAGCTATTTAAAAATTCTGTTTACTACATTTCTATTAAACTCCGAAAAGCATGTTACAAGATGTTCGTGTTGCATGAAATTATGTATTAAAATTTCCATAAAAAAAACTATCTACATCATCATCGGCATCAAAGCCATTACCAGAATGTTTCCTTGTTTTATTCGGTGAGTTCACATTGTAAAAATTTCTAGTTTGCATTTGTTGCGAGGACATGGCTAAATGTGAGAACACGTGGGGACAATTCAATGCTTCATGATTAATACATTTCTGCACTTTCATATTCAGTCCATCTTCATTCCACCTCTCTCCGGCAGAAAGATGAATATTCAGTTTTTATATCTTTTTATTCGCATTTCTGTTGTGTAGTGCAACGCAAAGTGGTGCACTACTCCAATTTAAAATGGAATGGAGAACTGTCCTAGTAAGACGACTCCTTTGTCTTTAATTAATTACTATTTGTCTTAGAAGTCCTACTTACGAGGAAGATTCATTAACGTAATGAATTTGGCTTTGTGAGATACTCCCGTTGCCAGAATTATAATGAATTGAATTACTTTCTCAAGATGCACTGGCTAAAAGACTTCTGTGAACCCGGAGTACTGACCTTGATAATGATCTCAACACAAGGCACGGAAAAATAAGCAGAGATAATTAATTCTGGAAATTGCCTTGCTGACTGGCATGATATGTGTGCATGGAAATGGAAACGGTAACTCCCACAATGGTCTTTTGGATAAGCTTTTAATTATGAAGCGATAAAATCGCTCATTTGAAATTTACCCATGTAGCCCAACAACCATTAGTCAAAACGGATGGAGCGAGCTGGCGTTTCGACAAATATCGCTTTTCTGATTATTAATTCACCCGACTGTTCATATCTCCCGCCGTTCAAAGGGGGGCATTAATCACGGCAATTAATTAGTTGCCGGATCGAGTGCTACCGCATTTGATGAATTTTTATAAATTATTGTTATTTGCACACGCCAACCTCTGGTCAGCGCAAATCCCAAGAGCTTAATGGCCTGGACGAAATTAATTCGAATCACTATGCCACGGATCAAGAATCCCGCTCCTCTGGTCAAGAGGTGATACTTCAAGTAATAAATTGCAGACGGGGCCCCGTTGACCCTCACGTAAAGTTTTCGGAGGATTTACGAGGGCTTGAACATTTGTAATGCTTTTTCAGCAGATCCATGATTCGTTCGTCATTTTGGAACCTGAAATCTCCACAAAGGTATCGAAGACGGAAATTAGTTCGGGGATCTCATAAAAAACTCATAAGGCCTCACCGTGTCCAATTCAATTTTTTTTACCTCTTGGGTCGATTGTGTCTTGTTTAACCTCGCTCAGGTTTTATTTCTATTTGTTTTTCAATTACATACGACTGGACAGTTGGCGTATACACTGCAGAACTGTTCGATTACACAAGAAACGTGTAGGTACTGATAAAAAAAGTCACCTGGGGAGCAAGGTATGCTTTTTAATCGCGAGCAATAATTGAGATTATATCAGCAGATTTTCGAAGCAGGTACATGTGTGGGACCATAGAAAATCGATTCTTCTGTAGGAGTTCTTTCGTAAGACTTTATTTGGGGAAGGACGATAACATGCTTTAAAATTGAAGTGAAACAAAATGTCAAAATAAATGATGTGTTTCGCCTGCAATTTTTAACATTAAATTCACTGTAAGCAATGAAAATATTCTGTGTGATGCCACGACCCACGACTCGGACTGCATTTTTTCAGTTTTGAAATAAAAAAAAACTGGTTAAGTTTTCGTGATAAATGGATTTCTTGAACATTCTGGTGACGTAGTCGTCTATGCATTTCAATTTAGTATTGTTTACAATCCCTGCAAAATACATTGAGAAATAAGCTTGATTACATTCGACCCTATCTAGGTTATACCGCAGATTTCAACGTGAATGCAGGGGTGTCTTTTGATTGCAGATAGCGGCAAAAATAATAACACTGCGGGACGTATGAACAAGGATGGTCTAAGAGCTACCTGCTATGACGAAATGAAATACGAAAGATTGTTGATATGTTAAAGGAGGTCCGTTCACTACTCCTAGGGAAAAAATGGTATTGTAAAGTGTAAAGAATGGAGTATATCTTACAATACGGTAAATTCAAAACGCGCAATGGAAAAATTGGGTATTCCATACCATGCGATATAATCTATGCGATGTGGTATACTACTTTATAAACTGCCAAAAAGAGGGTAAAAGAATAGTATCTAGAAATATAATTTCGGTAACACTGTTAACCCATATACAAAATGTTTGGTATTTGATGGTCACATAAATGGATCGAACGAGCCATAAATAAGCACTAGTCATGTGGCGAAGCGATTGAGAGCTTCTGCGTGGAAGGTTTGAACGACATTTCTTCAAAATGAACGACATCCATCCCACCTTGTTCCGATAGACTAGAAGGAAATTCTGTGCGTGGTTTTAGGAGCGGAATCTGAAAGGTGGCACTCTATACGACAGGATCGTTATTACCGGTTTTTGGAAGGAAAATTAATACTTACAACTTACTCGCTACAGGATAAAAGCAGTTAAGCAATTATTAACGTGCTACCAGCTTGACGTCGTACCAGCGACATTTTTAAGTGACGACTACCACGAGAGGTGGATAGGGCAATACGGTCCTATTTAAATGGCTTACATGGTTTCGAGATATATATCCTCTTATCAACGGAAAAAACTCAAGTTTACAGGTGATGGTAGTCTGTCCCTCATTTGTATACAGTTCGGCTCAAGAAGGATTTCCTAAACTTCACTAATTCGGTAGATTTTGTTTCAGGAACGAAAGGGTGTGGGCGAAACGTTGCCCGGGTATCATGCGAAATTAATCTATGAAGACTCAGATCAGAAATCATAAAAGCTTTCGTGAGAGAATTACATGTTGAAATCCATTTGTTCTGAGAGAACTTTTAAATGACGCTCCCTGGGGACTGACGCTGCACTCAACGCATGTGAGTTAAATTGAAGCCTGAGTCTAACATGAGCCTTCATCGCATTATTTGCAATAGCAAAGATGTGATCTACCCAACTAATATTGTTAAATACCTGAATCCTGAGGACGAGTTTGAAATCCTTATTCCATTGACGAAGAGAGGAGGAGGAGGGTTTGGGGTCTTTTGAGAGGAATCAGACAGCTTTGAATTTTGATTTTTGGATATGCAAAATGTATTAAAATTCACGTAATTAGGTAACATGGCGGGAAATTTGAATTTCGAAAACAAAAACTAATTTATACTTACGTTTATCGCGCCATAAATATGGAAGGTATCTGACTTGGATATATACGCGAGGAAGGAGCATTTTGTCACATGGCATGGAATACTTGCTTCAGGTCGCAGCGTTCCCGGTCACTGGAGATATAAGTAAAAACATTAAAAACGTTCACTTTATGGATTATACTGTGTCTCGAAAGCCATTGAGATTGCCTCAAATCTCCTATACCATTTTTTGTTCTTAACATTTTGAGCATATCACCTGTTTAATTTATGATGACTAATTACCAAACACCCTGTTTAGTGACCATTTAATTTGTTTTACAATAAACTTAAATTTGATTCCGCTACCAAATTTCTGAACCGGCCAACCAAACTGATTCTGTATTGAGAAATGTGATCAAACCTTCTACGACCAAACACAAATCTGATGCAACCATTAAAGGCCATAATTTTTTAGAGCCGTTAGAATCAAAATGTAGGAATAATATGCAGTCTTGTGTGCAAGAGTAGAGATTTAACGAGAAGCATGCAAGTTTTCACGGACTATAAGCCAGCAGAGATCCTCAGGAGACGCAATCGGTCAAAATAAGGTAGTACGGTTGTTTAGAGTGACGGAGAGAACTCAAAAGAATGTGTTCGACGACGGCGAAAGGCAATGCACTGTGATATTTAGGCGTTAAGCAACAAACCGTTTACAGTGGTCTAATCTGATACATTCCCCAAATTCAGGTTGAACCGGTCTATACAGTCCTCCATTAAAATTATTATGTCTATCAGGACACACCTGAACATCGTCAGCGTACATGTGAACTTTACAGTTCTCAACTGCATCCGGAAAATCATCAATATACAAGCTAAAAAGCAAAGGACCAAGAATGGATCCCTGAGGAATGCCGGGTATAAGGTGAAGAATTCTAGATGTGCAACCTTCAACTTAAACCCGCTGAAGTCCATTAGAGAAATTGTTGTACGATGGAAATGGGATTTTGATGGTTAACTCTGTCAAAAGCCATAGGAAAATTCGACAGCACACATACACAAACGTGATTTCCAAGTGCTGGAACATTATATAAAAGACATATTGGGCGGAAATCACTAGGAACATTAGCTTTATGATGTTCAGCGACTGGGACCACAGATGCCATCCTCCAAAACGAGGGGAACTGAGACATAGAAAACAGGATATGCAGGATTACTTCTAGCAAGATTAGATAAAGATATAAAATGTAAATTTAACATTTTTGGATCAAGATCACAATAAAGTTTAGAAGGCCCACAGATGCTAGCTCGTCGTAAATTATCCCACAACGTTTTTTGGCAGGAGACTAGAGTGAAATTTAGGAGCATAAAAGTGAATTGAGCAACACTATCCCAGGGTAATGATACGCACTCTGTACCAACGTGAGTTAAGTTTAAGGTTTTGTAATTTGAATCACTAGATGATCACTTTTTACATTTAAAGCCAGACAAAATCACTGAATTAATCCAATTACTGACTACCTATTGCGTGCGTTACTAAATTACAAACTTTTCCGGTCAGTGAAATTAAAAATTCATAAGGTTTTTTTTTGCGAAAATTCATCCATCCCAAAAAGTGTTTCCACAACAAATTTGATAGATCTTGCGTTTTGCATTGAATTACTTTTTTCTTTAAATGGCTAACTCAAGTCCAAACGCAAGATAAACGGCAATTTGTTCGCATTCATTAGCAAACCGAATAAAAAGAAAAGTAACAAAGATGAATGGATCTAAACTAGTTGCAATAAATCATAACTTAAGTGGATTCCCTAAGATACCGCAAAGGTGTTTTTATCCGACTTAATGGCGAAGAGATTAACTGCATCAATTTCTTAACCTGGAGACGTAGTGGGCAAAAACAATATAGCCCACAACCAGAATTAATGCCAGTCATTCGAAATCTCGACAGGGAAGGTCGCCATAATTTTCTTTTCTAAATCGATGTGCCAAAAAAAATGCCATTTTGCTGTCATTTATCACACGGAATTCATATTGTACCAAAACATTACGTAATGAAACCGGGGCAACGTCGCGAGTCGCTCGTCAAGTTATTCATGGTCTCAGATGAAAAGATTTTTTCGTCTATTCAAGATGCTCCCGCGGAGACTTCAGGTTGGACCGATTATCCGATTCAATGGCCTTTAACTGTTTATTATTTGAGGCAAGAAAACGCTGGCCAATATTCTGGTCTGGCCATTGCCTTACTTTCTGAATTACCGATTAGCTGTGCTGTGTTTACCTCACTGATTGATCTTTTCACTCCTTTCGCGTCTCAGGTTGTGGTCAGACCTCTTTCTTATCTCTGGGGCTTTTTCCTAACCAAGTTAACCGCAGCACTTGGTCGAAGTTATGCAACAGTTGAACTGAATGGGAAGGTGACAAGGGGACAAACAGCAACTATCGCCGTTTGTTAGGTCTGATTCAGAGAGCATGACGGGAAAAAAAACGAGAAAGTTGGCAAGAGGTCAGGAGAACCGACATCCATGAGGTGTTCTGGATGTCGTGGTCCAGATCCCGGAAGTGGGATCGATCACGTTCAGTATCTAAATTTAACACGTGAATAAGGTGCAACACTAATTGCAGGTAAAGTCTTCGAACCATTGGTCTTCCGACGTGTGAATAATTTGACTAATTGTCGGGCCAGCATCCCAGCATCCATCAGTAGTTCGTCGCTCTGAGGAGCCATTGACTTTTGGTGGGTTTACCTTTGCTCGAATTTGATGTTCGTTTTTTCCGGTGGTACTTGTGTATCTCTTTTCGGTCAGTTCGATGTGGATATCCATACTCCTATTAACATATCGCAGCTATAAACGCTAATTACTCATTAAGCTAACGGATCCGTAGTGCTGCGGTATTTATTCCATTACACCTGAAAGTAATTTGCCAGAATGTGGAGCACATAATTTGATATAAAAAAGAACGGAGAAGTGTAATCGCATTATGATTGGAATCAGGCTAGTCAGTTTCCCAACAATTAAAACGGATTAAAAATATTTTATGATTCCCGCGTTAAATGTGACACATTTCCATTTCCACTTCCAGATTAATTTTCTTTTTTGTGGTATTCAAGACTAATAGCCTTTTAGCAAAAAAGACTCCCAGTTACAGGGCTGTAGTTACATAAGATTAAAATCTTGTGCACTTAGAAATGATGCATGATTTACAACTGAGGCTAGAAACCCGAACTACGCTGTTTTTTGTGATATACTTTAAGCAGTACCGTTTTCCCGTTTACCAGACATAAAAGCAGTACTTTCAGTAAAAAATGAAACACTAAAATGTAGTGCTTCTGGTGAGTTAGCTCTAGGCTTAACACTTAAAAGCACTTATGTGGGCAGAGGAGAAAGAAATGCTGGGAAAAAATTTTACGCCTTCAGTCTGAACTTTTAACAAGAAAAAAAATAGATTACACTCCACGTCCATTCTTTCGACCTTAAAAGAGTTATAGAAATCCTCTTTGCAATGACTGCCCAGCAGAAAACTGATCATTACTGAACTAGTTCTGGAATCAATTCCGGTGGAAGTACTTACCAACTTAGATTACAGACTCAATTAAATTTATCATTGGATGTCATAAGTGGTAATTAGTTACTAAAGTCATTACCCAGAATCGAATCTCGATCTCGAAAGAGAAACGCATAATTTGATCTAACTAATTACACTGGTGCATTACTTTTGATAGAATAAATAGTATATTAAATAGTATCTTACTTTGTTTATTCTTTTAAATCTGTGAAATATTCATCAATTCTGTAATTATTTCTAGGAGCAATACTTTACCTAATTTCCTACTGGGCGTAGCTTTACAGAGTGCTACTATACAATGGAATGATTGCTGCGATATAATATCATTCAATTTGTGATGTATGCAGGCAGACCCACGCCGGTGACCGAGCTGTTTGGGCGGTGATTTATTTGGTTATCAGTGGTTGAGGTAATTCTACCGGCAAGAATTGTACTTGCGAAGGCACTGACATTTTCCAAGTAAAATTTTACGCAAAAGTTTGTGGATTACTCGCAACATTTGTCAGGTTATAATTCCCAACCGCCTCTTCCCCAGAATTTAAAATTTGTTTTTCCCTGTTATTGCTTCGATTAAGATTTTTAACTATTTTATTTCAGATGGGTATTTATTGGAAATATCTCTGATGGGTATTATCCTTATGACCCCCTACTCCAGTCGAGAGTGCAATTTGCTTACCAGCAATTGGAGAAAGAATGGTTCACCCGTCTTATTCCTAAGGTTTGAATCTTACATGGAAGCCACGCATTTTTGGTTCTTTAATAATTCAATCGACACAATATAATTGAAATAATTTTTCCACGACAAGTCTTGTTATTAAACAAAGGAAAAAGAAAGGAGAAAGTATTTATCTTTTGAGTAGGCTCCCGGTATCCCTTTGAGTCCTATGAAGCACTGACACTCTGAACACATTGACTTTCTTCCTCCTCTTCTCCGTTTCCAATGTACCGCACTTACTTTTTCGCTGGTTTCCTCTTTTGTTTTTTAAATTCTTGACTGATTTTCCAATTTTCGCTATTTTCGCGGCCAATTTCTTTCTGCCACTGCAAATCTTCCCAGTCAGCATGGGCTCGCGCACTTCACATTCACATACCGAAGCTTTTATAATAAAACGACCCTTATTCGGACTTCCGGACCCTATTTTGAGAAACTTTGAGAATCGGGCCAATCGGTAATTTCATAAAATTAAATGTTTTATATTTTTCTTACGGTCTAGCGGTCATAAAATTCTTCGTTTGGGATGGATTAACCCCTAAGGAAATTCATCCGACAAAAGTTTACGGGGACTCTGCTCCTTCCATGTCAACCGTTAAAAAGTGGGCAGCTGAATTTAAACGTGGTCGCACGTTCCTCGAAGATGACCGACGTGAAGGACGGCCAAAAAAACCGCCACCACACCGAAAACCACCGAAAAAGTGCATGATATCGTATTGGACGATAGGCGATTGAAGGTGAGTGAGATATTTGAGGCTGTGGGGATATCGGAAGAAAGGGTGCGAAACATCGTGCACAAAGAATTAGGGATGCAAAAGCTCTGCGCAAAATGGTATTTTTTTGGAATTTTCAGAGGCTTTAGATTTGGTTGACCAAGACAAATTTTTGACTAAGTTAGAGTCTCATTTAATGTTTTCAAACATTGGAATGAAATTGATATAAAACTACATTAACGACTAATATAAGTCTATGTAGGTTCAAACCAATTTTTCTAATATGATTGGGTTGTCATATGATGTACCACAGGGTTCAATTTTGGGACCGTATCTATTTCCACTCTATATTTTAGTCAATTTGGTTTGAATTATGGAAAAATTACGCATGCCAATGTTGTTCAATTATATCTTTCTGAACCGAAGAGTGATATACGAAATCTTTTACAAAAAAATTTAGTTACGGAGGTATTTTTAGGGTAGACTGTACGCAAAATGAGCTTTCCAGTGTCCATGTATATTTAAAACTTTTTTACAGATGCGTTTCTCATCAATAATAGCTTCAAAAATGTCTTTTACTTATATGATACTATCACGTGTTGCAGCATAGTTGCATACCTAGAAAACGTGTCAGTCAATAAAAGGAAACCTAAACTTGAAATTTAAAGGAACTTTAGTAAGTTCTACAGCATTTCCGAAATAATATCCCACGGATACTAGTATCATATTTTACATTTAAGAAATTTAAGAAATACGACATGTAAATCCAGATTTTCATCCATCTTAAAATGATGATTCAGTAGCTTGCTAAATCGGTACGAAATAAAAAATTGTATTTCTTTCATTTTTTCAATCTACCTAGAAAGTTCTGTCCTACTTACAATAAATTCTTGGCAGAGATTCAAATGGTGTAAAGAAAATTTTCCCTCTGCAAAGTTTTTACCACGTTTCCCCGGCTTATTCCATGATTTCCAGCATTATCCTGGGAGAATTCATAAGAATTTACTGCCATGCCTGTCAACATTTCCATTGTAATATTTTACATCCTGAATCCTACTTTAAGGTAGAGAATTTCGCCAATAATATTGTCATCGATCCGGATAATACTTGTATTAAAATATCAATCCCTAAAAAAGTGTACTATCATCAGAGCTTTGATCACATTTTCGGGACCAACATTTTATGTTTACTCGAGGTCTTATTATAATAAAAGGATTCAATGGTATTACATTTATAGAAGTAGAAGCTGAGAATTTTTCGATGTGGGGAATTTTAAGTCGTCCAACAGTTTTAAATTTGAAACTTTGAGGAGGTTCTCGCGTACTTTCACAAGCCTATGGAGTTGGGTGTAATTTCGTCAGAAAAATTCGATGAAATGTGCTGAATCTTACGGACTGCAATATATGCACCCATGACGTTTATTTCCGGCGAAATCTAATTCTGAGCAGTTGCTTTATAAGGACGAACGACAGGAAGACATTTTCCATTCTAATAGTTTCACCGTGCGTGATGTGGCTGAGTTCATATGAGAGGATAGAATTACTTCCTGCAGTGTTGATTTCATTTACACTAAACATCAAGTCGCAAAATTAAATTCGAACTAGAAAACAGTAAGCATTTATTTTCCTTAGATTACAAATTCCTTTCCATTCTGCAGTATTTTATAAATTGAAGCTTCCTGAAAACTCAATAGTTCACGTTTTCAACCTTATTAGGCTGACCCCATACATCGTCACGTATACTGTTTGCCATACAAGACCGTCATCGAATAATTTTCAATTCCTGTAGAAACTGGAATGTATGCCTCCACGTAGAACAATGCTGTAGTTGATTCTACCTCACACTATTCCCTTTTTATTGTGCCATGTGTGCAGATTTCACAGAATTCTGGGCATTCAAACGTCTCGGCGATGTCCGTGAATCCCACGTTGACCATAAGTGACGTCAAGGTTAAGCATTTACAGAATTTCAGTAAATTAATTGAAACCTTCCGTTTTTCACTTGGGGTCCAGAAGGTAAATTCCTCTGCAACGTAAGAACAATTCCATACTCCAGATCGACATGATAGCGGAGCGTCGAGAACACGTCTTGGGCACAGTGCACGTAATATCTTACTTAGGTCCCGGCTTAAGATAGCTGACTACCACATCGCCTCTAGCTGCAGAACAAGAGTAATCGCCGTCCAGCAACAATAAATAAATGCGGAAAGTTGAAAAAAGCAATAAAAGAATGTTGCGATTATATCGGAAAATCGGCGCTCTCTTATTGTGTGCTCATCGGTTGATACGTTAGACGACCATACTGCATAGGGGCACTATCAGCGCAAGGATGGAGGATTAACTTGTAAGATGTGCATGTACCTTGGTCAACGTCTTGCCGCTTAGACCACATATTTATGACTCAGTGTACCTTTATAAAGTTATTTGCTCTATCCAGAATAGGCTTCCGCTATTTATTGCTCGACTGTTGCACAATTACACCGAAGAAATTTGACAGAGCCGATGGTATTTCATAATTTACAACCGCCTTCTTTTCTGGCCCCATAAATCCAATTGCTGGAGGACTTCCCAGGGAGGCAAAGCTTTACAATCCTTGTTACCGTAACACCATTCAAACATGGATTCGACTTTATCCTTGTCAATTGCTTTACGACTTTACGACCGACACGAGATATTTAATGATGGTACAAACGAGATTTTGTGAAAGCGGTGGGATCGTTAGTTTCCAAGTTCAGCAAAAGCTCCCCATGGATTAGTGTGATGGATGCACGAGTATATTCTTGCCTACAAAAATGAGAGGCTTTTACACAAATCAAAACCAACTTCAATTTGAAAACATTAATGCAGACCAGGTAGGTATTCTAATGATTTCATGTTGTAATGAGGTCGGGAAACAGTAGATAAATCCTTGCAGGTGTCGGCTTAATCCAATAGTATTGATCTGTTGCATTGTTACATTCTACATATTATGTATCTGAGTATTCACTGGGGATGATTTATGCCTGTGCTTCAGAGGAGAGGTACTACCGCATCGAATAGAAATGAAATTTGCATGCTTCAGATTTTAGATTGCATTTTGTAATGATAGCAGTATTCCGGATGCATCAATAGCAATACTTTTTAATAGGGGTCAACTATGTATTTATTAAAACGATGATTCAGTCAAAGTGGATTTAAGAGATGTCTTGAGATCAAGAAAGCATTTTTCTGAAATTATGATGTTTGTGAATGACTTCATTACATATCACACCTTTTAAAAAATATCACATATGTTGGGACAATAGTGTCGAATTATTGACCATGACTTTGAACCATCTTACAGACTTGAGCTTTATCTTTCTTGGAAGGAAGAGAGATTACTCTACTGAGGGCATGATTCCACGACATATTTGCGACAAAATTCAAAGAGAATGACAACTGATAGGATTTTTCTGCTGGGATTGACAATAAGAATTCAAACTTAAGTTGTTTTTATTAGGCACCACGTCTGTAATTTAGTCAAAGGGAGGATCTTATCCTGTAAACATCTAGCAGCCATTCTTCTTGCAGAGAATAATAACGTTAACTTCAACCAGCACGGGGTACAATTTCTTCAATCTAGACAAATATCCTTCCTAGATTTGTGATCTTAAGTGTTGGAAAAGACAGGGAAGGGGGAGGGGGACCAACTTAAAAGGAATTTTAAATTCTTACGAAATAAAGTCACCTTTGAAATTCGGAAGGCTAACACTGAATATTATAAAAACAAACTTGATCTGAAAAGCTCTTCGCGTGCATTTTGGAGAAATATTAAAAAATTGAACATTACAAATAAAATTGATCTAAATTGGAAATTGGTTCCTCTACTAATGGAGCTATTTGTATAGTGTTCGAATCTCTGGATACCTATGAAGGGGACTTTTCATTCTCCGGTGTTAGTTGGGCAACGGGACTAGACAATATTGACCTCAGATCTATTTAAGTTCTTCTTCCAGTAATTTGCAACCCTCTGACGTACATACCTAATGCAATATATTACAAGGGAAATTTTTTCTAATCCTAGCTAGTGGAAACCCAGTGAACAGAATAAGAAATTGGTACGTTTAAAGAAATATTCACTTTATCAAAGAAGTATGCCATATTCAAGGCGGGAAAAGATTAGAGGGGGTAGGGGGTAGATTTAAAAAGATACTCTCCATTCTAATGCAAGTGAACTTTTTCAAAAGTCAAACAGGAGTCACATTGTTAGTCAAGAAGAAATAATGGAATTACTTTTACAGACACAATTCCCGGGCTGCAGTGCAAGTGAAAATGTATCCTGTGAAACCTCTGGAGGATAAAGCAAATTATCCTATTTTTAAACAGCAGAAATAAAAATGTATACAATAATCACGAAAAGACTTTCCATCTTCGAAATCTGCACTTTAAGTTCGTAAAAAAGAATGAAGCTACTCTCTTCGCAAAGCTATCAATTTTCGGAGAAGGAAAGGTGAGAGATAAAATTGGAGGACAGAGTCGAAGTAAAATTGAGACATTCCCTCTACTCTACTAATCGATGTTACCCCATAGTTAGAAACAGTACAAGTTTTCCACAAACAAAGGTAAAATGAGCTTTTGTAATTTCACCTTTGGGCGGCAGAGAAGCCTGGCAGTAATTCTTTTGCGCCAGTCAGCCAGTGGGTAATCGATTAAATTCTCAGCACGAATTCTTTGGTTATAGACCTCTGGTGTGCACTTGTTGCGATGGTTTGTGCGTAAAAAACGCCCCAACAATTAATTGCGGCGCGTATAACATCTTTTTTGTCTTCGCTATATACAAAAGCCTTACCTGACGTTATGACGATAACATTACACCTGAGTGGAATTAAAAGAATTTTCGACATAAGTTACGTCGGTGCCTTTAGACAGATTCTTTTATTTTACAGCTACGTTTGACATGCATATACGAAGGAATCTATTGAACTTACCTGCTTCAAAGTGGAGAAACAACAACAGCACGTACCGAATGGTGACCTGCAACAAGAGATGAATAATTAACGAGGGCTGTGATAATTTTTCCATATCTTTTAACAGTGCATATACGATTCCCTACTGCATAAATATCATATCACCGCGAAAAAGGTAATAAAATGATCGACGAAGAGATTACGGCAGAATGAGCTGAAGCATGTCATAAAGAAAGGCTGAGGAGTACATTACCCGTCTAGCACTGGGTCTAATTACATTTCCACAGCATATTCCTACCTGCACCAGCATAATTAAGAAGCATCATTAACATTGGGTGGTTATTTGCATATGTGTTTTTCCACCAAGTCCCTAGCCAGACATGGATAGAATTAGAATTTACGGGGGGCTCACGGGTAATGCAAGGGTTTAATAAACTCCGGGTCGAGCGAGTTTTCTTTCCTGGTTCAGATTGCAGTCCACGGATATCGCATGTGATGGACTTGGTTCAGGTATTTTCTCACTCAGGTTCAGCTTGTTTACATAGATTTCTGCACGAGATCTCGTTTGTTCTGCTTCTGAAACATTTCGCACTTGCAAAACTCTAAGCTCGTTAAGAACGGCGTGAAAGTGTGCAATTACAGTAAAAACTCAGTGTGATATGTTTTGTGAGATATTTTTATATAGTTTAATCCTAGGAAGCTTTCCACTGCGAAAGCATTTTTTTCCCAATTTAAGGTAAACGTTGACGATATCAAAATCATAATTACACCTTTTCTAAAACAAGTCACAATTTACATAATTTTATCAACGTTTTACTATTGAGGGTAAGGAGCATAATTAGTCCCAGCGACGTATATATCGTGTTCCATATTCGTTTGGAAACGTCGAACAGATATTAAAACATTTCCCTTTGAAGTAATTGTTAGTTTGGCCTAACTATTTTCTAAGCAATAGCTGTGTTCTTTTGGCCCACGGAGTTATGAAAGCTCAAAAGAACGGTTGGAATCCATGGAGTATTGAATTAGTTCTTCTTCTTCTGTTTTTCTTTTTTTAAGCAAACCCGAGAGAAGTAAAGGCCGTTATTACACTTGAAATTTATCTTAATGTCAGTTTTGCCCACATTTGTGTTTATTTTAATTGTTATTATGGGCACAATCGACATTTAAACACAAAAGCTTTCAATAAGCGCCATCTATATTCTCATAGAAGACTTAAATAACACAATGAGCTTTTTAACTCGGTAAAATAACCGAGTTAATAAACAACTCTGTACTCTGTTGCCAAAAGAACGCAGCTAATGTTACTTAGGTGCAATGTCTAGATCAGAAGCAACCTTTATTTCTTCTATTTTTATTTATGTATCCATAAGGAAGGTATTTAATCTCACTGGTGACGAGACGATCAACTCTAAAATCGATTCTCTGGAGCATTGGCGCAATATCGCTTGTTTTACGTTCTTTTATCGCTGCTTTAATGGACATTGTTCTAATGAAATCTCGGGTTTGATGCTTTGTAGATCAATTTCTGTGCATGATACCCTCGCCTCGAGCCGTCGTCACCCATTTGTCCGCTAGACAAGGCTTAGCTGAACAGTGAAATATCGTGAATCCTTCTCAAACAGAACAGTACGAATGTGGAATAAATTACCATCCTTAGAAAAAATAGAAGAATTGATGATATTTTTATTGATCGCTTTTAAGTCATATTAAAAAGGTTATCAATCTTTCTGACTAAAAAATACCCACCATCCGCTTTCCTGATTGCACTTTTTCTTACAGTAGATTTATACGTTAGGAGTTATTTAGCTAGTTATGGCAAACCAAAGCATAAATTCGATTTCATAATAGGAAGAGATGAAAAATATCAATCAGGGTTGTAGAAGAGCGGATTCAATTATCGCTCACATAAAATTATGATCGAAATCATTTTTACTCAAAATCCAATTTTCCAAAGATGTCTTCAACCAAACTCAAAAATTATTCCTCTCAGCCTTCGATTAAAATCAATGATGTGATAACTGAATAGAATTCGATCAAATTGAAATTCTCAAATCACTTATTTTATTCGGAACAAAAGGGACGAAAAAGGTGGTAATTATTTAGAAATTGCAAGTTTTTCAAGTCGGGAGTTCCAAAATTCCCCACCTTCAGGACGAGGGAGGACCTTATTAGGACCAAAAAGGATCAAAAATGTTTTATTAATACAACGCAAGTTTTCCAAGTCAGGAGCTAGAAAAAAAAAACAGTTTAGGACGAGGAAGACCTTTTTCTTGAATTCCTGGTTATCCTGATTCCTGTTAATATCAGTAATTTCCGTATATATATCATAAAAAAGAATACATCAATCTTTATAAAGATTCTTTGAAATGTTCTAGAAGAGGAACAGATATTTGTATAGTCATAAAATATGAAGGCCCCATAGCTTCTGAAACCAGAGGAATATATATTCCTGAATAAAAAATATTATGTTTCCAGAGAAGAGTTTTTAAAAATTAAGATTAACTCTTTGCTGCGATCCCTGGTGAAAGGAATACTTGACCCAATTAGGAACAAAAGAGAAAGAACGAAAAAATTTGCTCCGAGAAGGAAAACAAATTTTAGGTTTTTGCCAAGCCGAGGATATTTTTTGTTTTGGGTTTTGTTAAAAATTAAAACTTTGCCAAATAAACAACTTTTCGGCTTTTTTTTTAACCAAAATTACTTGGAACAAAAAGAAGTTGTTTTTTTGGAACAATACTTCAACTCCTGATCGAGTTTGCTTCCGATCACAATGTGATTGGATTCACTTTAGAACGGAATCAGTTACTATTAGACTATTACATTAAAAGTAAAATTGAACTACATAAAATTGAAGATTAGACCTACTAATGGACACGTACCTACCTAAATTTCAGATTGGTAGAAAACAGTCCGATAAGGAATGACTAGTGAAGAGGTCACTACCAATATAAATTACTCTTGAAAAGAGGAAAGGTGCATAAACTTATGACCAGATATTTTAAGCTCAAAATCTCGGGCTGCAGAGAGGCGGATTTCGCGGAATTTTTAACATAATTTACAGCCGTTTTCAGAGTCCGTACATCGAATGTGAGTTATCGCCTGCTACTTGTATAAATATTAAATTAAAATCTTGAATGATTAAGTATAATAATTAACAGGACAATTCATTTTCAGTGAATGACCTGAGAGCTCAAAAGAGTTACCGTGATTTGCATTTACTTTTTGAGGGTACTAAAAACGAAATTGTTTAACTAATTTGGACTAACTTCTTTTAAAGAAGAATGTATAGTCTTATAGGCCAAGCATTAGAAGTCTTCAAGAAGAGTGGTTTTTCCATAAAATTTCCTACAAGAATTCAAATTTTATACTCGTCTAATAAGTTGAGAGGAAGAGATTCTAAGAAAATACATCGCAAATGTTCTCCGTAACCCTTCAAAGAGTTGGAAATTAATTTTACTTCGACATATTTAATTCATTTAGGATTGCATTTTCCATTCTGTGCACCTAGTTTATGACATACCTTACATACATGCCTAACAATACATACCGTAAAGGCATAGAGTAACTAGCAAGTACCCACCTGTACGGATGTTTAAGGAAATTCTCCTAATCACCTTGAGAGTAATTATAGAAAATAGTTAACAAAAAAATATCAGGTTTAATGCGCGGTACTTAAACATCATTTTGTTGTTAAACTTGATTGACGTCCATCTTCTGTTCTTGAAAGACTGAAATAATTAATAAAAATTGAAAGTCAAACAGTGCTGTAAACTGGGATTGTTAGGCTCATTGTTGCTGTGTCCATGAAGTAACTCCACAAAAGGAAAACTCAATTGGTACAGATAAAATTCTTAATGACTGGCAGATTGTAAGCTGGAGAAACTAGTTTCAGTGCACGAAATGATCTTAACGTATTGATTTGAATTATGATATTGAAATTAACAATAGCACGCGAATAATTTACTGACCTTGATATGTTAATAGTTAGCTTGGTTTCTATTTATTGCGGATAATTATGGATTGATGATATGATTGATGACTTAGGAAATTTTCAGATAGATCTGTGTTGAATGCAACTTCTTTCATGCTTCTAGGAAGAATAGTAATCATTAAAGAAGATACAATAATTGTGATTAATCCAGTGAAGATGTATAAAACACAACAGTTATGAATATGTTTTACCATTTGATGCCATGTGGCAAAGTCGGTCAATATTTCAAACTCCAAATTAGAAATACACTAAATTACACAAATTGGTAATAATGGCTCAATAGAAATCTAAAAAATAAAATTTCTAATGGTAAAATCTTTAACAAGAATAAGCCATAATGTAATTATCACTAAAATTCAAAATCCATAATGGAAAAAATTCCTAATCAATACACCACTAATTTTTTTTTCATAAAAGAAAAATTCACAATTTAATCCACCCAGACTTAAAGATTTTTAAATATTGCAATAAAAGAAATATTACTCGTAATTAATCAAACATTAATTCTAGGTTATTCAGTTCCTTCAATAAATAGCTGTGAAAGGTGCTCTTGTTCAATACAAATCTGTTCTTTATCCAACTGTGCAAGCAAAGGACTTTACCAATTTTTACCGGGGAGGTATCATTATATTCATCTTAACGCCAAGAGTAACAATGGCTATATTGAATTAAGATATGGATTTTAGGCGCCATATTGTTAACTCGAAAAAAATTAAGTATTGAATCCAATCGAGTGTGGTTTTAAATTAAAGGTCTTTAGACGGCGAATTCAAAAACATTACCCTCAGCTGCAGAGGTCTACTACTATTCCTTGCTGTGGCTCATATTCCATTTCGGGTAAAGGAAGGGTTCCTGAAAGAATTCAATTCGGTGAAAGAAGCATTTTGAACTAAAAGTTAGTTCGTTTTAGTCCAAAATGCTTCTTCATCCGTTGTAAGGATGTTCTAATGCGGAAACAATGACTCGTTGAGAGATTGAGATCCAGCAAACAATTAGTCGTATTGTGGTCGGAGACTTGGCAATGTTGATCCGTAACCTGGTGAAGAGGACAATCACGTTTTCTATCTGCCTATTGAATCCGTTTTTAAAAATGACTATCAGGTCATCGTGGATGTCGAAGGTGATAAGATGATTAAGATAGGTATACCGGAACAATCTCTAATCTTCCTTCTCTGAAGCCATATTGATACATGTACAGAAAGTAGTAAAGAAAGCAGTAATTACCAAATTGATGAATAATTCACAGCTTTTAAACCGAAACAAAAAAAATTTCCTACTGGGATATATCACACCCTATAACAGATTTTTTCCAATTATCAATTTCGAACTTCATTTTTAAAATTCCCGATCGGAAATTTTGTAATCGCTGTCTCGTAATTGAAAGAAATTTCTAAAAAATGTAAGTGGTTACCATTGGAATATGTTGTAAGCTGTAAGGTAATTAGTAGTAAATTATTTATGGAAATTCTAAAATGCGTAAAACTAGATCTGTTTATACCTTACATATGTAATGTCATGTAAACAGTTGAGTAATAACTAAAAAATGATTTAATAGAAAAGTGAAGACACATTTGGTGTTATCAATTCTGATTATGAAAAACACTGTAATCGACCAGGTAAGCGATCAGGTAAGCGATTACACTTACAGTAATTACGCAATCGATTTGGTAATGATTTTAAGTCATACTGGGTTCTCTAGATGAGACATATATTCTATGTATGTAGCTTCAATTTGTTCTGCTTGCAAAGTATCAACCGATGTTTACAGAATTTTAGTATTATTCAGCGTATGTGTTGATACTGTAAAAGTTCACATTTATAGTCCATCTCTTCTATTTTCATTACACATTTATTTTTTTTTCTTTGGAACACAAATACTGAGCACACATTAAAGGAGATATCCTGTTTCTAGAGGCTTCTTTTCTGTTTTGGATCGCGCAATCTGATATTCATCACCAAGGCAGCTATTATAATTTGTGTTAGTATTGAGTGGGCTCCATACAATGGTTTTTTACATCGGCTATATGTTAGATTCTTTAATTTCACAAATAAACTATTAGTAATAATTAATACTCCTGATTTCTGTTGGATTGGCTGATCGTGCAAAAAAAAATATTCGTACGCAAAATTAGTATGCTGCAGGTAATTATGTAATTAATCTAATTACGATTGAAAATACAAAATGAAAATATTAAAATGTTTGACTCGCCTAACTCTATCCTTCTATAGGACAATCATTGGATATCAAAGCATCTGGGTAAAGGAGTTAAAATTAGCAGTATTTAATGAAGGATTTATTTTATTTCGACACTAGAACCCAATTCACTTGTACCAGTAACAAACGGGTACAAGTGTGACAAGATTACGTCCCTGTTTCCATTTTCTACAAGTCTCCTAGAATTCCGTTGCGTTTTGTTTATTTCTATCAAGTTTGTAGTCCACTCTTTAATAAAAGTGGCGGCATCATTTTGCACACCTCTTCTATTAACCTATTTTCCTTTGTAAATAATGCAAAAGGATCTAAAGTGGTCGAGTGTCTCATTTGAGACATTTTACCTTGTTTTAATTGCGAAAGTTGTTGCGTTAATTATGTTCCATTAAAAAGTGCTCTTGTATTTCTAAATAGGAACGTCTTTGATCAAAAATAAACAAAAGTGTTCGCACAAAGTCGTCAACGTTTTTTTCACGAAACTTTGTGAAACAAATTGAAACATGAATACGTACTGAAAATTCATAAGATACTCTTATTATGAAGAAAATATCCTTCCCTCAATGTAAGCAATTTACAAAGTATGGAAATGGAAGGTTTTATAGAGTTTCATATAACATTTCCAGTTCCAGTGTTTAGAGTTTAGTGGTTGACCGATTTTTCATTTTTTCAAAGATTATAAATATAGTTAGGGGCTTTTAAGTAAGAGAACTAGGTGGGAAGACATACATTCGTGACACTGAATAACCCTGATTATACATTCTAAATTTGCAATCAAAGTAACGTGAAAAGGTATCACGTAACCCCTATTACTATTTTTTATAACGCTATTCCACTTTAAACATAATATCTGCCTAGTATTAATAAATAAATAAAAGGAACTTTGATTTCTTTACAAACACTTTACTTTCTTCTCATACACATTTTTAATATTGATACACTTTCCATGTTTCATTCAATGGAGTCTGCAATCGCAAAGGACGTGTCTTTTCAGCTAAATCAAAATGCAAAATTCTTATAAATAACGAGATACTATTAAATAAAGTTCCATTGATCATTAGGAAATATCTGTGAATGCACTGCATTTGTATCTGTTTCAAGCAGTCGCTATTTGAATTTAATTTCCTGAGATACTTGCTAACGATGAACAAATAAATAAACAAAATCTGAAGTGCTAAACGGCAGCTGAATCAACGATAGAAGCATTTAAAGGTAGAATACAACAACAAAAGAATAAACTCAAGTAATTTACATGCAGAATGCATAAAATTGTGATAAATTTTACATGTACTCTTTGGTTAGTCGAAAATGTGGCATTTTAAATAATTAGGAGTATTGACCTTTTCGATTGATATTTTTGTGCAGATTTTGTGACCAATAAATCAGATCATTCGGACACAATTTAGATAAAATATACCACACTGGAATGTGTTCTGGCTTGTTATATTTAAATATTTGTAATCTTGTATCCTTAAGGGGTTTTGAACCAGTGAAGAAGAATCGGAAATAGTTAAAAAACTTGAGTATTTGAAGAAGAAGAAGAAAGCGCTCTCCTGCACTACTTTTAAAAAATGCTGCCATTACGACTATTCTGCAAGTTTTTGTCCTGAGAAGTTAGATAAGGAACTCTTACAATCCTTATTAGAAGAGATTCACCATATCATTTGATGCAGTATCTCTTCGATTGCAGAATTAAGGTATGAATGTAGTTGCACGTGTGAACGTAGATGATCTATCTCTATATTCATATCCAGTAGGAAACCAAGCAATTGATGAACACGGTTTAAATGGTTCAAGTCTAAGTGTAATTGTGAAAATGTCTCCACAAGCAAGTGGTAAAGTTGCTAAGAAAGTTCGCAAAGCCCAATAAATATTTCTAAAAATGATAAGAAGAAAAAACGAAAGAGGAAGGAAAGTTACGCAATTTATATTTACAAAGTGTTAAAACGAGTACACCCTAACATTGCGTAACTTATGCAAAAACTACACGTGCAGTTAACTGCTCTACACTTAAGAAATTTAATTTTTTTTTAATATTTCGTAATAATTATAGCAGAAAACTGAGGAGATGATCATTTCGAAGTTGTAAACTCCCCGGGAATAGATTAACTACACGTGTAGTTTTCGTATAAGTCTTACAGTACTGCGTTTTCAAAAAAACCAATTGCCTTCTTTATGTTAGAGGCCTGGATAGCTCTCTTTTGATTTAATAGATCCTTAAAAGTCAATTCGAATCTATTTTGAGTCCCGCAATTCATTTACGCATCAGTTCAACTTAACTGAGTTACCCACGAACGCGATCTCAAAGTGATTCGAATATTTCTGCAGAGGTATAGCTTTCTCTCACGAAAAACTCTTTTAACACGTTGAGTGCCCCAATTAGCGTAAAAGCTTTCGAGAGAGAATTACTCGATAAAATGCATTTATCCGGAGAGAGCTTTTAAGTGCGTGGCATTTAACGTGTATCGAAGTTTGTGAGAGCAATCGGGAGAATTTTCGTAATATGCGAGCAAAACTTTTGAACTCTAATTATATTATTATGATTATGATTACGATGACGCGTAAAAGTTCAATAAAAGCTGTTCTTATTGAAATAAAATTTTGAATATTAAAGTTATTTATTTTGATGGATGTTTTTGCTAATTTAAACTTCTTCGTGATATAGCCTTCGTTTTCTATCAATCTCTTCTTCACTTAGGTGTGGAAGGCAGTCGTTAAAATTTGCAATGCTAAGTTGATTATGTATATCTATTTTTATTTCCTCGATCTCTTACATTGTAAAATCGTTTTCTTCGAATTCAACCATGGAGGAACCTTCAGGTAATTTCCTAATTTGTTCACGACATTATACACAAATTTTCGATGGTAGACTTATAATCTACGGATGTCGTTGAACTATCCAAAGTAATACCTACACGTCGGAAATTTATATATCGGTTCTTATAGCGAGGCTTATTAAAGGCTTTGCAACATTTGAAGCAGGATATTTCAACATGTGCCATACTTTTTCCGCTCTACATACTTAACACGTTGACTTCCGAGAGGGTCACCGATGACCGGCATTTAAAAGC
>QYTT01085440.1:48468-59722 GCA_006980735.1 Dasypogon diadema | reverse complement strand
TCAGGTAATTTCCTAATTTGTTCACGACATTATACACAAATTTTCGATGGTAGACTTATAATCTACGGATATCGTTAAACTGTCCAAAGTAATACACGTCGGAAATTTATATATCGGTTCTTATAGCGAGGCTTATTAAAGGCTTTGCAACATTTGAAAGAACCACAATGCGTCCTTCCATTTGTGTGTGTTTTTATGTGTGTATTTTTATGTAAGCAATGTTGTTAAAATATGCCTTACGTATTTTGAGTGTAACAATTCAATGGAGGGGGAGCAGGATATTTCAACATGTGCCATACTTTTTCCGCTCTACATACTTAACACGTTGACTTCCGAGAGGGTCACCGATGACCGGCATTTAAAAGCTCTCCCACAACAAACGCATTTTAACATGGAATTCCCTCACGAAAGCTTTTATGCTAATTGCGGTAGTCAAAGTGTTAAGATAGTTCCTTTGCCTAATCTTAAAAGTATAATTTATTTATTTTTTCGAGGTGTTATTATAATTAGTGGGAAATTTCGCCGTTTCCACAGTCTTCTATATCTTTTCACTCCACCCATATCCTTTGGAGTGTCACCTTGAAATTTTCACCCTATTTGCATAATTGTTCAATAAATAATGTATATTTAAAAAAAATCAAATGTAGACATTTCGAATTATTTGATAATATATAATACTATTATTAATATAAAAAATTTTTTCTCCTAGAATTTTTGTTTTAATTTTTTTTCTCAAATTATGCAAACTTTCGTGAAAATCGAAATTCACAAATTTTTTCTAAATTGATCGATTTTTCATGGAATGACCCAATACTCGGTTGACTTTCACCTACAGACTACTTACTACCTTTTTACAAGGCTCCCAATCGAGAGCAAGTGATTTTGTCCTTTAGGATATAGGATAAATACCAAAAATTCTTGAAAGCTATATTTTTTTAGAAAGGGCTTATTATTTAATTTATATGAAATAATCGAATACATAATATCTAAATATTTCACAAGTCAAGATGTTAACTTTGTTTCGATTTAATTTTTGCTTGCTTGTATTTTGCATGGTACTCAGTTCTGTATGACATTAAATAACTGTAAATGATGTTAGATCATCGATAATAAGATTAACCAACAATAGTAGATACCGTTCTAATAAAATAACAATCAACTGTGATTAAATTGACACAACGCTCACACTCTAAGCGGATTTGAACCTTAAGCTTTCCACTTACCGCTAAGTAATATTGTTTACATTATCACAAATGGCGAAATTATAAGGTCTTTGAACGAAAAAGAATTACTACCAGTAAATTACTAATGTAACACGCTCATTACCACACTGCCAATCGGTATCTAATTTTAATGTGGCACGTGTTGCGAGTATGCCAAAATATTTAAAGCTCTTTAATCCAGGCGTTGTCTCAGTTAGCGATAGCATGTTTATTAGATTCAGGGGGTCTATCATGAAATTTAAACATGTTTGCGTTTGAGGGTGCAGCTTTGACAAAAAAGGAAATAAAAAGAGAACTACTCCTGATACAAAATTCATTAAAAAGTTTTCTTTCTTTAAGACAATGCCCACCCACCCACACTTAAGATTCACCTCAGTTGGCCTCAGGTAACTTTTTTTTATTGATAGACTATAGCGCTATAGCGACGTGCCAGCAACATAATCTTTCCGCCCACGTTTGTTTTATAATTTAATCCAGCGCGTCAAGTGCCTTTTTTGCAGGGCGATTTTCGATCGAGTTTAAATGGAAGCGATTTAAGATAGTCATCTGGACGTGGTTCGGCTTCTTTTTACTTAACATTTATAATGGACTAGTTGTCAGCTTGGCAGTTTTTTGCGAAATAATTACCGTCTGGGTGATATAATATTAAATTTGAATTATAAGATCAAATAAATTACCCTTTCTCGTTTTGATGTTCGCTCTGCACGGTGTACGATGACTCACATCCTGCGGGAGTTTATTGAACCCGACTCAATTTTTTTATTGCAATCAATCATTGAGTTTTAAAGGTAAATTTAATTTGAGATTTCAATCGTGGAGGGTCATAAAATCAGATTTGAAATTAGCTTTGGGCTTCTAAAAGGCGTAGCTCAGCAAAATCAATTCTTAGCACAACAGTTAAATAAGCTTTCCGAGAAATAAAATAAAAAAGACGCCTTAATAAAATATTGAAGAGAATTCTTAATGTGTTGGTTGAGTCGAACCAACTTTCCTTTCGGCTTTGTCTCTAGGGAATTTTATTGGTCTAATTATAATAGTGTCATACAATAAGTAATAGAACAAAGAAAAGCTATCCCTCTGACAGAGCTAAAAAGTGCGATGTTGTCCAAATTGGCGATTCTGGCAAAGGAATTATATGACAGTGAAATTGGTATAGGAGGATACCTTTATCCCAAAATTATTAAGTTCGAACTGAGGAAGGAGCCTACATGGTTTTCATTTATTTGGGTATCATGTAAAATAACTGACTTGTGAGTCTACTACAATGTTATAGTAGTCCACAAAGCATTGATTTACCTCGAATAACAATTGTGCTGACATTTTGAAAGAAGTTCTACTTTGTGGCAGTTAGGGCAGAAAATTTCGCAAAATATATACATATATATACATATTTGTTGAACTTTCGTTTTAGAAAAATGGGCAATGCAATTAAGTAGCCTCCAGTGTGTTACCCACACAACAAGCAAATATGTTCCCGCACAAAAGTCATAGGTATGTAAATCTTGTTGGGTTTAATCTTCTCTCAACGACGAAAGGGTGAAGATGTTTCGATGTACAGGTATCATGCGTCAGGGTTTATCTACAAAGAATTCAACCAGAAATTTCGTTGGTATTGGGTTGCAAACGATGAATAATAGGTTTATTAACGGAAAGTAGGAAAAGAATGGGAGACAATATAGAACCTTGAGGTACCACAGCATTGATGTTATAAAAGTTAGAGGTAATGCCATGCAAACTAATAGAGATGGTATGATCAGAAAGGAAACTTCCAATACAAGTGGGAGACATTCACTCAAATCAAGTACTGGAAGTTTATCTAAAAGATCCGAGTGCCACAGCCTTTCAAACGCTGTCGAGATATCAAGATTAATACCAAGAAATTTGGTACTCTAACAATTAGACGAGGTAAATACCTGATGACCAGAATACAAATTGAAGAAGAAATAGGAACGGAATTGGATCCATCTCCAGAAAAATACTCTTTCTTTAGGGTTTCTTCCAGTACATTAATAACTTTGCATAGTTCAGAGGAATTTGAGTCGGATTTCAAAAAGCCTAGAGGAAGATATTGATTATTTGATCTAAATGAATAATATCCTCAGAAATCATCGTGGAAAAGTAGAAGTGGATCGAATGTATACAGTAGGAGCTTTAAATATTTAAGCACAATTTTCATACAATTTCTCATGCTTTTCAATTAAATTCCCCACTATTATTAACTTGTTAATTTCTTATATCAGATATTCTGTGATAAATATTTTATTATATGGGTAACTTCATCTTTTCAATGCATCATCAATTACAGGTTTCCTCTTCACCTTTCCGAAAATATGAATTTTTAAAGTTAAAATTTTGGATTGCCTAGTGCCATTTTAGGAAGTTTGATTTTTTTCGAAAAATTAGGTCAATAAAACCTCTTTTTTTCTTTATAAAATAAAACTCCCCCCCTTTCGATTCGTATACAACAACCCTGTACTATCTCTGCTATTTTGATAAATATTAAGGACTGTATATACATACCTCCCATTATAAGCCCTATAAAAATTAACTGCCAATAACTTAACAAAAAAGATGCCCAACTAGTATTAATTTCTGATAAATAAATAGATAAATAATACCAATATCTTATATATTAGCGGCTCTACAAATCGCCTTACAGTATTGTATCTCGCAATAATTCTTCACAGTAATGAGGAAAAATTTTCTTAAAAACTAAAAAAAACGATCACTAAGCAATTTACCTCCCGTTTGTTATTCCATTCTAAAACATCAACAACAAACGTTAAAAAGATTTTAAAACAAAAATGATAAAAACTTAAATCTTAGGCTCAGTTATTTTATTAGGTGGCCAGTCCCATTGCCTTTCAGGTGGAGGTGTCACTAAGTCTTCCCAAGGTTTCCATACTAACATTTTCCGGGCTAGGACAAGTTCTTTTTCTGCCTGCACAATGACTTCTTCAATCTGACCAGATTCAAGCTTCTTTTCTAATTTGTCAATATTTGGTGTAGTTTGAACAAGGTTTAATCGTTCGCAAATTATTTTGTGAGTATATTTCCGATATGCTACATGCTCCGGAAGTTTTGCTATTGCACGTAAGATTTTTCCATAAAGTGCCGTCAAAGTATGATGGGGATTCTTTGAAACTGGAAGACCGGCAAGACCAGTTGTCTTCTTGATAGCTCCAGCCATTTTCAAAACTATTTGTATTGAATTCTTGAATTTACTGTATATATAAAGGAGACAGTTTCTACAAAGGTTTGTTGTTATTTTCATAAATGACATTTTTTCAAAAGGCTGCTATATTTTAAGAAATATCAGGCGAAGTTAAATGGGCTAATTCGATGACTATCACAACGTTTATACGAGCAGAGAAAACGCGTTTTGTGGTTTGGTTTATGAAAAATTAAAATTTCTAACGAAAATCACTAAAAATTCGGTTAGAATTTAGGGGTGCTACTAATAATAACAATAGGGTCTCCCTTCTAGCCCAGGAGGGACATTTCTTAGCGTGGAGCCAAGAAAAATTTACAAAAAAGTTTTTCTATTTACGCCTAAACTATTAGCCGGATCGGGATGAAACTTTTACAGATTCTAGATGCGAATTCATAAGCATTTGTGAGTTAAAAATGTACCGTTATAAAATTATTTGCATTTGGAAAGCGGTAGTTTTCATTAATTTTAATTACTTTTTCCATGAAGGAGTTTTTCTTATATCTAGATGCGGTTGTTTGTGACAAATTACTTATCAAATGTAGAAAATTACCACAAAAAGTAGTATTAACTATGTGGACATATGACGTCACAATATGTATACCAAGGTGGTTAAGAAGCGGGAAAATTTATATTTATTTTACGCTGAAAAGTGAATATCTCAGGCCAATATCAACCGATTTTCAAAATTCTTTTCATTATTTATTTTACTAATTTTTTGTGATTTTTTCAGCCATTTCGAAATCTGGAACTTTTATTTTTGTGAAAATGTGAAAAATGGAGCTGATATATTCCCAGCGGGAAATGGAATCATACCATCATGCAAACCGGACGCCTTCCTTGGAAGTTGTGATGCATGCCTCTTCATTGGACACTTTATAGGACATTTGCACAGGCATATCCTAGGGAGGAAGCAGTTGAAGCTTTTTGTGTGCTTGCGGCCAAACTCAACTGATTATTCTGACAAACAAAACGAGAATGATCTTGAAAGGGAAAGCCCCGAATTTTATACGAAAGGAACTGCGTTGCGAGATCCACACCTTCCACCAAGCTTCTTGTGGGATCAACATGGAATGAACGAAAATTTTTTGAACTTTTCCAGTTTTTTGTGCTAAAGTTTTACTGCTTCCATAGGCCTTCTCCAGGGAAGGCCTGACCACATTTCCCGCTGGGTTCATTTTGTAATTTTGATGTCTACATTTTGGCGGATGTGCCTGTTTGCATATAATTTAAATAGAGGGTTACAAAAAAATTGTAAATACTGAATTTGATTAAAATCGGTTGATATTTTGGGTATGAAATTGGATGGAATAAAATTGAAGAATTTTGGAGGTAAAATGATATCTGGTGGAAAGTCACCTCCTGAAAGTGAAAAATGAGAGAAATTTGCGAGAAAATCCTTTCCAGTTAAATTTGCTATCAGAAGATTGGTCCCGATGAGTACTTTTCAAAAATGTATATTTATAGTGGTATAGATTTATGCAGCCGTTAAAATTAATTCATATCTACTTGTTACTGATTCAACGTATTATTTTCAATTTATATCAATACTGTGGATTTTCTAACAACACAAAGGCAGCAGTTAGTTTTTCACCAAAGCACTAGCAGACAAATCTTCAAAGTAACAATAGAACGAAATCTGATGACATATTTTGACTCTTCCTTACATCTAGTATATCTCACTCAACTCATACAAGATGCAATGCAATGTTTAATTTGCAGTCCTGGTTCATCATTTAAAACTGAGCACAAACAGGTAAATTAGGTAAGCTCTAACCTCCAGTGAACTATTTTAATTAGCAATCAATCATGTTTCTACATTTACTCTACGTCTGTGGAACGAACCTGTTTCGTTAGCCGCAACAAAATACATGACTTCACAGCATTTTATTTTCAAGGTTAGAATCTGATTTGGAAGTATCTCATTAATGGAAGATATATGAGAATACTTAATTATATTTAACACCTTTTAAGTTCCCTTCTTAAAATTTATGAAATACGCTCGACGAAAACTTAGGCGCATAACTCAAGTTCTGTCTACATAATTAGAAGTAGATAGATAGAATTCGCATGCCCCAGAGATTTTGAAATCATTTTCCAAAAATTGCTGTGAAATGTTGGTTGGTTGGTCTTCCTCTGGGAAAAGATTTCCTGCATTATACAAAATTATTAAAGGATTCCATGGAATTGTGCCACTCAAGTGGTCGGAAATAATTAATGCTCATTCATGACTGAACCGGTCCCCTCTGTGTTTGGCTTAAAGGTAAGTTCACTGGACTCGTAATGTATGACATGGGATTGTAATGTTCGATCGTATTCTAGCTAAAAATAAACCTACCTTGGTCACATTCTATTTGCTCAAACGAGCCTTGATTACTTAAATAACTTGCAATTGCAGTTGAGTGCTTATTGAAAGGCCACCACAAAAGTTTGATCTATTTTCAGCCGCCAGCTATTGAAGCCTCAATTTCTCTAAATTAATTCTTTTCTCACCGCCAAGTCTCATGTTATTACCTTATGAGCACTGACGCCGCATTTTAGATACATATCACCTCTTGATCTTCCGACTGCACTTGATATTCCTTCTCAGGGTACTTACATCGTCGTGCCGACAAAGATCCCAACAAAGGTCTCGTCTCCACGCCATTGACAATCGACCAACCTCAGCCCCAGCCGCTGCCTCATAAAGATATAAATTCGACACCTCAAGGATAAACTGCGTTTCAATTTCACTGCGACAGCGTAGAAAATGTGCGATAAAAATTTATGTGCGGGCAGCAAATTGAATTAAACTGACATCGATCAAGTTATTGCGGCCTACCCCTGGAGCCTGCCGAAGAGGCCTACACGCCTGCAATCGACAAAACTCGAAATCGAAAGAAGATCTCTTTGTGGACCTGCCTTGGGGACCTGAACCTGAAAGGTGTCTAATTGTGCGGCTTGGAAATTTGTAGCGTGCAGCGATATAATTGCTGTTTCTTGTTAAGCTCACACGACCACTCCAAGTATCCAATTCATGTGTTGCAATGCATGGCCCCCAATTAGCCCGAAAGGTAGGGTTTCTCAAGACTTATCGCCCGGTAAAAGCTGATTATAATATGAGCTCTCAATATTTTTTCGTTGATTAAGCAGCTTCGATCGTGAATAATAGGACGATGGAGGCGACGATCAAAGACGACACGCCACCGTACTTCCGCGGGAGTACCAACCAGCGCGAGCGGATCGATTACGATTACTCTGCGGTAATAGCTATCATATTTCACAACATTGACTCTGTCCGTTGTATAGTATTTTGAATTTTGGGTTAGCGAGCGCTGTGGAGGGCACTTATTCTTTCACAATTATTCATAGCCGCAGTGTAATGGACAAGGAAACGGGTCAGAGCATCGCAAATTTTGCCTCATCATCGCATGAGTTGGGGAAATAGGCAGGTGAAATTCTCAGCTGTATGCACATCATTATCCATGGGGATGGGGATTAATGCTACTGATGTCATTAATTGACTGAAGGATGAGGTTAATTACTTAGGTGACGAAGTTATTTGACTAGCTATGAACGAGCAAAAATTAGCGTTGCCTTCTTGATTGATATCTTTTATACTGGCTCCACTGTGGAGGTCGTTGAAAGGAGACTAGTTAATTGGACAACTTGAGAATTAATGTAGCTCGTTATTAGTAATTCATTTGCGTTAAGCCTGTGATTGGGTTCACCACAAGGTTCAAGAGTAATTTAAGAGCTAGTGTACTTTCGTAACTCAAATTAATTACTTCCTGGTATCGTATGGACATGGACCAAACTATTGAGTTAATTTTATGTTGTTTATCTTTTGACGTATCGTGATTCGTTTGGCAATTATTTGATATGTAAGCTTTACTGTTGAAGAATATTTCTTTGGCAACCCAGGAGTGCGATAACAAACTTTTGTTGTTTATTCAGACTTTCTCTCGTTCATATTTGAAGGGATTTTTGGGGCACTTTACAAAGAGACGTCAATTTTTGGAGTCATGTTCGAAATCAAAATTCAAAAATGATAAATTTTTTGAAATTTCCTGATATACTTCGAACTTAAAGAAAACATTGAAGTTTAAAACTAATAGGAAGATGTTCTGATTGCTGCCATCAGTTGGTCTTGTTGAAGGAATTGAACTTATCCAACTAGAAAACTTGCAATGCAAAATCAGAATCACACATTTTACCTTCATCTTTATAGTCAATTATAATTGAATTTTTCTGTCACAAATTTTGTGACATGTAAATAGCTTTAAGAGATGCGTATTATATTACTTGATATCACAAAAAACTGGGCCCATGAGGTTGAAACCGAGGGTCTTGAAAAATGATCCATTATGTCATGCTTTGCGCTAGAAAAAAGGTACTACTTTCATATTTTCATGTTCATATCTTGTTTTATTTGTGTTCCTGTGAAGAACCTTTAAAAAAAAGAAATTGTAGTAAAAAAAACTCCATCTTTAGGTGTCCAAAAGTCTTATTTCCTAAGATTGGGGACGGTGGTACTATTCTTTGTATATTAACTCCTACATGTTCTACGTGCACGATGCACACCGAGCCATATTTGTTCATTCGTCCTTGAGACAAGATATATAACGTAGCACTGAGCAGTGGAATTTTAAATATCCTTCTTGAGTAGAACTCCACAAGTGGCAAAAAGCCACATCGATAATTTTATTCAACTTTCTCCCTTCGTGAGGGCCACCGGTGACCGCCATTTAAAAGCTCTCTCTAGACTAATGCATTTTAACATGTAATTCTCTCACGAAAGCTTTTACGATAATTATTGCATTCAACGTGTTAATAAAAGAACGGTATCCAATTTGGAATCGGGGTACATTCCATAGATTTTTTTTGTAGATTAACTCCGAATATTAACCTTGCTAAATAAATTTTAATGCATTTAACCTAAAGGCACCTGTCCTTACCAACTTACAGGTATCTTGACAGGTAACATAAAACATTAGAAATTTCCCTTAGTTCTGACATTCTTGCAATTCTTTCATATTCACATTTTTTTCTTGATATTCATCTTACCAGTAATTCCCAACACCTTTCCACCAAGGTAAAACCTACCTTAATTTGCACCTTCCTATCCAATCACAAAATCATGGTAATATTTTCCAGAGGGTAAAGTCAAAGGTCTGCATCATTGCTATATTCTCCATGCCAGACGCATGAAAAAGCAGAAAGGGTGATCTGAAATAAAAACGCATAAAATTATCCACTATTTTGCGGAGGAGAGCAAAGGTCCAGGAATATATTGTAGGAAATAGCACATCAAAGAACCACCGGGAAAGGCTTCGATATTCTTGCATCACTGAATCAGAAAATATATTTCATATTAAAATTTCCGAGGTTGAAAGTTGCAAGAATCAACTGGCATTGTGCCCAGCTTTACTAGAAAACACTAAGATAAATGGACTATAAAATATCCGTCCACCTTCTGGCCTCACTCTAATTGGATATTTATGTACCTGGGTCATCTCACCCGTAGAATATTTTTAGTGGATGTGCTCTCATCCATGAAGATTTAAAGTCAATAAAAGATGAGAGGTGAAACACAAAAATGCAAATCCAAGGAGGTGGAATTCCTCGATTACAGTACAATTCAGCTGCTGTGGGCCGTAAGGCAGATGGTTAGGCTCCTCCAGCTGTTGAGGCTCTATATTGTGCTACTTATGCTTCGATTGGCACTGCTTCCAATTCTGGGTGTTGTTTTTATTTCCCCATGGCTTCATGCATAAATTTTTCTCCAGGTCCATTGTTCATGTTCCAGGACCCACTTTTGTTCTTTGTGCTTATATTCCCATGTGAAAAAGCGAATTTTCTTTTGCAGTTTTAATTGTAAAGGGAGAAAAGAAGAATTCCAAGCAGATATGAAAATTTTTATACAGATAATTTCAACAAAGACCTGTTAAGACGTTTTACGTTACGAACGAAAATTTAAATTATGTTGTTTCACCCTGTTTTTTCCGCAGAAAAACAACAATTTTAAGTTTAAGAATTTCTTTACAAACTTTTCTTGGAAGAAATGATTTATTCATTTGTTAGGAGTAATTTTCAAGGGAACTTCAATTAAATTACTCCTAGTAGATTGCAAGATATAAATACATAAGTAAAACACAAGACACGAGTTCTTTTTCGTTCCGGGAATTTTATACACTAGATTACACTCAAATTTACAAACAGAACCAAACATTTTAGATAGTAGACATTCAGGAGGATCTTTGTTGTTTTACTTTCAAGGTTCAAGATTTTAAAAAATTTGCTGTTCCACCCAATGGCTTCTGTTTTTTTAGTCTGCCGTTAGTGGAAAAACCTCGACGATTTGTTTAAGTTAGAGTAAAATCTATCGAGTTCAACACAACGTAAAATCTATCGAGTTCAACACAACGTAAAATCTATCGAGTTCAACACAAACCTACAGTTTTAAACGCGCAAAGAATTTTTAAAAGGCTAGTTTGCCGTCCTGAACGGTCACCAACGGCTGCCACGCGAAGTTGAATATTGCTCCCTTCCTTCATTATTAGGGACGCAAGCGCCTCTGAAATCTGGCAACGCAGTAAGACTTAAGGGCCCGTGTGTGTTCGTGTACAGTGCAAGCAATAGAGGTCAATCGTGGGCTTCATCCCATTACAGGACCTTGGCCCAAGCAGGAACTATGTCCTGATGATGCCGAATGATGGGTGGATTAGCCTGCACATGTGGCCAACTAGGTCCAATAGGTCAGCCACCACTGGGCAGGAAAGGTACCGCACAGTGGGCCAACCCGTGTCCTTCCACTGTGCTCCAGGGAACGTTGATGACA
>QYTT01085440.1:26771-38210 GCA_006980735.1 Dasypogon diadema | reverse complement strand
CTAAATAGATGCTTATGGCTCTCGTATTCGTGGATTAATTTTCAAGCTAAGTGGTTAAATATAATTTTTTTGTCTAGTTTCCATTTTCTAATTTCAAAAAGTTCATATCATCAATTTTGTGCAAGAGTTTTAAATTGCCAATGCTTGTTCCATGGCCTATTTCCTTCATATGCTAACCCTGTGTACTTTAATTGGACCTCTTCCTAAGAATTGAATTTTTTTTAGCTAGAAATTACTGCAAGGATCTAAAAAGATGTTAATCAGATGGGGTAAGGTCTGATGAAAATAGGGGTTGGAGGAAAAATTCCCATCCTAGTTCCCTAATTTTTTGTTGTGTAATCCTCGGTGCGTGCGGCGTTATCATGTTGGAGGATAACACCTTTTCTGTTAATCAAAGCAGAATGTTTTTCGGTAATGAACACTTTCAATCGGTCAAGTTGGCCACAATAACCGTCCGTAGTAACGATTTCCCCAATATTAAGCAGTTCAAAGTGAACCACACCACTAAATACAGTTTTTGCAGGTGGCTTTCCATTAGAAAACCATTGTTTTTTTCTCACTGGGTTATCAGAGAATTCATTTCTCATCTGCTGTTATGATACGATCTAAACACTGTTTCCTCAATTGTTTGGCAAGGGGTTTCTTCCACAATAGCCCGCAAAATATCTTTATCAAATTCAACAGAACGGCCACTTCTTGGGACATTTTTAAGGTCAAAATTGCGACTACGAAATCTGTCGAACCATCGTTGCGACTTGCGAAAGTCCAAACAATTTTGATAAATTGTATATTGATATTCGCAGTTGCCGTAGTAGCGATATTTTCGCAATTAAACTGAAATAGCATACAATACGTATTATGACCTTCTTCAAGAATACAGTGATTCATTTTCCAAAGGATATTTAATACTTTTCAAAAAATCTCAGCTGAAAGCACAACAACAAAATGAAAATGAAAAATATGTTCTTTAAATCGGGTTGTAATTGTTCTTTTTGCTTTACCTATGTAAAGCCCAGCAAAATTTTTGTAACTGATATTATGAACACCATATTTTTCACAAATTATAGGCTGTAGTTGTCTATGGGTGTATGAGTGCACAAAGTTTCCGTAGGTTACAATTGGCCTTTAACTCCTGCGTGAGGTATATTTTTAAGCTTCATCGTTATGATCATATATTCCCTTTTGTTACCACCGTTTTCGGTTGTAGCTTGTTTAATTATGTCAATTATTGTTGCTCAGTTTTTTTGTTTAGACTGATTACCACCGCTAAACCAGGTTATCTTTATTCCAGATTAAGGTTTTGCTCGTCTACCAGATCCGGGTCCTTGGTGTTACTCAGGTCTTCGGTATTGCAAAGTAAGCGGTCTTTCTTTGTCCGGGCAGCTCTCCTCTGGAACACTCTCCCTCTTTACCTTAGACGTTTGGGGAGTGTTTTGTGCATTCAAGAGAAAGCTAATTGAATTCTACTCAATCTCGAATTAACTCCTTGGTTTTGGCGACGAACAAATTTGATTTCTGTAATTTAATAAAAATTGTGGTTTGGGTTCCTGGAAATTCAGATTTCTCAAAGTTCAGATTATCGGTCGACTACTGTACCAAATTCCCTGCTCTACAAAATGAATTTGACGCAAATCTAACAATTCTTCCTCTTTTCGTCTCCATAGTCTCTTCAAGTGTCCAGCCATGAAGGTTTTAAGGATGATTTTCAGAATTTTTCAAAAGCCCCCTTATTTTCAAAGTAGTTTGTCTTTTGGGAAGTTTTGACAGATTCGACTTCTTCAGTAGTGAGTGTTCTGCCCGCTCGCACTTCTCTAAAAAGCTCAAAACTGGTAAAATAAATACAAAATATAATAACTATATATGTATTACTTCAGTTAACATTCTTTGGAAACTCAATCAAGGTATCACGTTCTTTTACAATCGAACACTGATATGTGACAATTTTTACTCTTAGACTTTAAATTTCACTATCCATGTTGATACAAATTATGGACTCGTAGCTTTGATATTATTTAGTTGAACTCCATTAAGTGACGCAGAGTATAACAACTTTCAGAACTGGTAATCTTTTCTTTTCCAAGTCTAGTCAGATAGAAAGAGTCTTTCAGAATCTCTGACCGCTTGGCATTTTCCAGCCTTTTAAAACCAATAACAATTTATCAACGGCCAATTCAAAGACATGAGCTATCCCTCTGAATGCCAACTATCTAACTGTTCATAATTAAACGGTGAAAACTCGATGACTACATAAGTGTCAATTAGCAGCTGATTTATCTTCCCGTAGAGGTAGCACAACACAACCGAAGTAATTCAGAGATGAAAATTGCTTTTTTCTATTGATAACTGTTCTAAGCCTCCCAAAGTCCCAACAGCACCGCGGGAACGAAACAAAGAAGCGGAAATCGGTAAACAAAGAACACTCGAGATATTTTTTCTATCACGGAATATTCTTCACGAAGAACAGATTTGAAGCAGATAAGAACAATTTCCGTCAAATGTCGGGAATGTTAGAGTCCAATTGATATAACAGCGGTAGTCTTGTAAAAATGCACTGCAAGAAGGCTGAGGAGCGCATCAGGCATCACGCTCCATCGCACAAGAATTCTGAAGTGCAGCGATAACGAAATTCCTGTTCTCGTACTTCTTCCATATTCTTGATCTACGATTAGAACTCGAATACCGTTAGAACGGATCTATTGAAAATTCAGCTTCTAGCGAGTCGTTATCTCGGAGGTTGCCTGCCTGCCTGCATTGGGCACCTCGGCTACATGGACCGGCGGGACGGGCAGATATCGGCAATCGGGCCGTGTGGAACTTAATTAAAGTGTGAAAAGCCTCGTTGACTGGCATCCGAGTCCATTACCTACCTGGCATGTGTTTACTTCCAAAAACGGATTACGCTTAATTGAATCTTATCCGCTCAGGGCTCAGCGTGTCGGCTCGCAGTTGGCCATGCGGTGCTCGTCCATCACCCCCGGCACCTTTTTCACTGCACTTGGGCTCGATAACCGCCACTTGCTAATAATTAAAACTGCACTCAGAGCCCCAATCGCGCTGCCGGCACGAGGTTCACTAGCAGGCGCTATCAGGATATTATTATCTTTGCTAATTGGGTATTAACACTTCAACACTTGATACCGTAATTGCGACCGGAAACAGCCGTCCTGGTGAAGCCACAGACTCCAGCACCACGGAAACTCTAGCCCCGAACGAACTACCACTGCACACTATGAGCTGATTCAGCGCCGGGAACGTCACAGTCCATCCAACCGAAATAAACAACTGACAGCCGGTAACTGAACTTGGTTTGGAGTTACAAGGTAACATCGGGTGCGTTCCGCCGTGTTCTCGCTTTTCCTAAGAACACGCTTTGACTTGACCCCCCAGAAAGCTCCAGCCAGCGAGAGCGAGCTTTTCAGCCACCACGTCTGGTCTGACTCAACGAAGCCCACTCAAGCCCATTTGAGTGACTCCATCTTCAACCATTGGAGGATGGAGCCCACAAGAACATGTTGCGGGCCATTTTCCGCGGTCTTTCACATGTTTCGGATTCGGGCTTCAGAGGAATGTGAATGTGACTGACCAGCACGAATTAACCGCGGAATCTGTGACTCAAATTGCTCTCATTATGCATTTCGTGCTGCAGCGGTTTTTGCTGGCAGTCGTTCTTCCCAGGGCACCAGTACCAGTGGGCTTTGCATGAAACCACTTTGAGGCCAATTAAGGTGCAAAAAGTATGAGAATCTAAGCAAAGGTGTGATTACAGGTATCAAAATTAAAGTAGAACAAGAAACATTTTTGCGTGTAGTGATGGGAGCGATACAGTTCTCGGCGTAGGAAAGTAATGTGGATTTCGTTCAAATTTTGTGCCTGCCGATTTCTGTTATTTTGGGTAAATATTACGACGCACTGATAACTACACAAGTTCTTTAATACATTTCTTTTCTAGAATAGATATCGCACGTGCACGTGTTCTGTCTATTGAAAGTAACGGCACATAGTTAAGTAAAATAAGACCCGGTCTTCAAAGTTGAACTTGTTCGAGATAGGGCGGGAAAAATGGCGGAGACATTAGAGGAGACGAACAGAAGGTGCACTTTCTAGGAAGATATCTCTGGGCGGGAGATTGGACCGTGCGTAATCCCAGAGCCATGAGATTAGGCCGTGTTACGGCGATGTTTTTCGATGGAATGGAAACGACTAATGTGTCGCGCCCATCAAATCTCCGGGCCTGGATGTGATATTCCCTAAATTCCGACAGTGGGGCACCATGCTTTCGGAAGATATTTATCACATGTCTTGCGACAGGGCATACATTTGTAAAGTGGAGGGAAACAAAGGTGATGTTTCTACCGCAACCACGGACCCGTCTATCTCATTCTCACATCCTTCGTACTGAAAGCAATGGGGAGGGTGTTGATGGACTACCTGGAATGCACTACGCTGAAAGAGTATCCCTTAAATGTAGACCAGCATGCATATCAAGTTGGGAAATCAACAGAATCTCTGCTTTCAAAGCTTTTGAGAGTGGCAGAGGAAGAACTGAATACAGGAGGCATTGCCTTAGTCCCTTTGATAGACACCGATAAAATTCAGTAAGGGAGAGTGGCGTACTCATGCGTAGTGTCACTTTTCATATTATGAGCTAAAATTATTAACTCCGAGTAATACCCTTTTATCGTAGTTGGTGTACGTAACATTTGTGCGTAGTAATAGCCTCGCGATTCTTTTTTGCGAATCAAATGACGACGAAATATATAAAACAATTCCTTTTATGTATTATATTATAATTTTTGAGCTTTTGTTATGTTCTGTATCCTTGTTTTGTGCCTAAAAGGAAAGGAGATTCTAAGGGTGAATAAAATGCATTAGATTTGTTATTACCTTCTAAGTTGTCTTGTGTTGACCGCAACGTAGTCCATGTGGTGCTTTTCGCACCACACCCACAGTTACGCCCTTTGTTGGGGCTGCTACCTCTGAAAGGCAGCATCAAGAAGGTCAGAATAACCGAAACGTTTCACAAGACACAGTGACAGATCATTTCCACAGACGAGATCGGGGGACGGATCTGTGATTGACGGCAGGGCTGGCACAGGAATCTTCTCTGAATGCTTAAATTGGTCCTTCTCAGTCTGGGGAGATACACCAGGCATAAATGCTGCCTGTGGTTCTTGCGTGGAACTAATTGAAGGAAGGTCAGGTGCGAGGAGCTACAATTCTCAATGCACTGGACAATCAAACAGTGATTAGATGCATGGATCGGACGGAAGTGAATTCATTCCAAGCGATGGAACGTGCATGAAAACTCAATGGGTGTGCCTCAAAAAATGAGGTAACACTTTGTTGGGTTAAAGAACACATGAAAATCGCAGGGAACGAAAAGGCCAACACCTTGGCAAAATAGGGAGCGGCGATGGATTTAAAAGGCCCAGAACAATATCTACCCACTGGGGGAGGCTATAAAAGTATACAAAAATCGGCGTGCAAATATAACAACCTGCCGATGGGCTATGAAATGAATTAGGCTATCATGCGGCACGGCTAGAAGAAGACTTCTGAGCATGCAGTGGGGGACACTCAGATAACAACTACTGACTACTGGGCATGTCAGCTTTGTATGTTGCCTCAAAAGGATCGGTATCCTAGGGGATGATAGCCTGAAGGATAATGAGATGTCAGAGCACATTACAGCTGCCCAGCTTTGCCGAGCATGTTAACACGTTGAGTGCGGCAATAAGCACAAAAGCTTCCCTGAGAGAATTGCATGTTAAAATGCATCTGAACTGAGAAAGCTTTTAAATGCTCAGAAATATCCACAAAGCTGGCAACACCATACTAATGTTTACACTTTTAATAAATGATAATATTATGTAACAATAATAATTAAGAGTAAGTAAATTAGTTGTCGGACAGGTATCAGTAACCAGACATTCTGATAAAAATTGGGGTTTGAATTTAATTTATCCCGATGTTTTTCTAAGTTGTGTCCGATTACTAGTGAACTTATCCTATATATGTATTTATTAAAAATTCGTCTCTTCGTCGTCTAAAAGGCGTATCCTCAGTTTGATGATAGTATGATGGAGACACATGTACCGTAGAACGGCACGCATGATACGGAACGTGTTGACAGTGAACAAACATCCGTTCTCTTTTAAATTAAGTAAATTACAGTTTTTAACACAGTGAGGACAGGGACTGGTCCCTGTTTCATGTTTGCATAACTTTCCCAAGTCAAACACAAAAATATCTTATAATTATAGGAAGTTTTCTACCACCAATTAGTCATTTCTGAATAAATTACCTGCTTCAGGCTGGGACGAAAACAGCTCCACTTGTTCAGTACCTTGCTTGGAAGATCGTGTGAAGACGTTTTTCGTTAGTTTTAATTACAGACGTCGCATAAGAAGCACGCAATCCGCAAGCGGTAAAATCACAGTGGCATGAAAAGCAATTATTATCAAAATATTAACAAGAATGGGAAAAGCACGTAATTAATGTCAGTATTACAAATTGCTGCCAATTCCTTTGTATAATGCATGCATACCCCGCGATTTTGAATGCTGGGAAAATCGTATACAACTGCAACGGGAGCAAATCAATGCGTCTGCCCTTTTTCGGTATCTGGCATCTCTTAATATTATCACGTCCGATGATCTGAAGTGATGTGAAATTAAAGTATTGATAATAATTTGAGGCGGAAACATTTAATTGAATGAAATTGATATCCAAATAATCAATTACCTGTGAGACAAGATCCATTCGGTTTCTGTACGCCCCTCTCAGATTATTATTTTTTTTAGAATGAAGCAAGGAACCGCCTCTTAAAGAATTATTAAAGGGGTGGTATGAGGAACAGGGTTTCAGTAACAAGAAGAGCAAGTCAGACGTTGATCTTCACTAGGAAGACAAAGGATCTGGAATTTGATCCACTTACGTTTTTTTATATCTAAAATCAATGTTCTATTGGCCTAAGACATAATAGGCAACCGTAAGGCGAAAACTGGATATAATATTTATCCTAGGGATTACGGACGCTTTGTGCACAACATTCACAGCTGCGCTAAAAACTCTCCTGGGCTGCCAGCCACCATAGGATCTGTTTATAAAAATTTTGGCAATGTAGGTGGCACTTAGGATGTAGTGGGACGATATACAGCACTCTTCAGGGACTGAGTAAGGGCATAGAAGAACCTTGGATCATGTAAAACCTATCAGGGAATTCAAGGTACTCAAGGGCAGGAAGATAACCAGAAAAACTTTGCTTATACGTGACCGATCACTCCCACAATTGATGGATCCATGACTGGCGGCAGGACAGGAACCATAACGACGTCAGCAACGTTAAAAGTTTAGGATTTGAGCTTAGTATATGCTTTAGCGGCTGCAATTACACTACTGCAACAATTGGCAAGATCTATGGACTCCTACGACAACTCTGGACGATCGCCAGGTTGTCAGCACTTCTAAATAGTCTGTGTTTTTAAAGAAAAGGCGTGTTTTGAGTAAGGAAGCGAATCCGTAGGCGGTGTTTCACCCATGCTCGGATTACAAATGGGACAAATCAGCAATTAAATCCGCGCCCATACTAGAAACACAATTGGGACAAACCAAAACTGGGATCCTCCATCCTTTTACAGGGGAACATATCCACAGATCGCGGCCAGCCACGATCTGGTCACCCTGGACAAACTAGCACCTGCCACAAACATCCAACATACATTTTGGACCTAATTTTAACAAATAATCTCATCAAACACACATAACACCCCCAACCTCCGAACACAAATTATATTTTCTCTTATATTTTCGCGGCTGACAGTCTACGAGTAAAGGAAATGTCGTAAATTGCAGCATATACAGGGTTATTCAGATCAAGGTACATCTAGAAGTGAGTTGATGAAAAAAATCGTTCCACTCCCCCCCCCAAAAAAAAAAAAAAAACCTTCCCCTAACGAGTTACAGCCCCACAAAGATTTTTCGAATGTTTTTTCTTTGAATGTTTCCAGATGGAAATGATTGCTCATAACTTTTGAATCACCCTATGGATTTGTGATATGGTATTTGTGGTTTAGTTGAAAGCTATCATAAGTGTTTTTCTTTTGGTATCTCGTTTGTTGTTAGCCACGAACTATCGAAAGAATCGAAAATTTTGGATTTTTTGACAAGAATTTTGAAAAATAAAGTCATTTATTTCAATAAATTTGTTCTACGGAATTTAATTTTATTATTGTTTAACAATTCCCCTGATGTCGACTTTCTGTCGCAAAAATCTGTAGCCGGCTACCTGCAACGGTATGAGGTAAATGCCTACAATTTAAGGACTTCCCCAAACATAAACGATGTAAAAGCGTCATATGCAAAATTGCTTGCATAAACGCATAGGTGGAGAGTTTTGCAAGCGACTCAAGCTGCGTTGTGTCCACAAAATGCCAGATTTTCTCAATAATTTAGAATAGATTGCCTTCCAATTTATCCATTTATATGTAAAGATACAAAATTTGTAACATGACCACAGCTCAGTAACCTAGAACCGATTTATGTGTGCAGCATCCACCGCCGCATGATTGAAAAACAGAAAAGCAATTTACCAAACTCAAACAAAATTCAAACTTCATTTAACTCTCTTTCCTTGTGCTCAGCCATGTGACATATATAATCTTGTTGGAAACCTTTGGAGGCTTTTGGATTTTCCGCCCACATATTAACTTCAGTTCAGATGCATAAAACGCTATGACTGCTGCAGTTGAATGCGTCAAAGTTATCAGATTGCCTCGGCCTCTATGCGAAATATATTTTGAATTTCCTGAAAGACTGTCATTCCTTCATTTGGGACTGCAGAAAGGAGTCCGAATGAAATGAAATAGGAACTGGGTTAATCAAGATAGATTTGCTGTGGCATTGCAGTTGCATCCTTATCAAATCTTTCCATCTGAAAACTATTCAAATCAAAACTAGTTCCTGTTATTATGTTTGCTTTTAAGATTTTCATCAGATGGTTAATGCAAGCGGAGAAGATTTGCCTGGTTTTGCCAGAGGACTACCAAAAGGACTTATTTTCGATTTTTTTTTTTACTTAGAAGAAGGAAATTGCGGTTTTATAGGCAAATTAAATAGGTATGTCGTGAAGTTGATTACAAGCGTTAAATTAAATGGATCGTGGCGGGGAGTACCTTTTGTACCTTGTTTAAGGGGTATTCTGCGGGGATCAATCCAAAAGCTTTTCTGGCTGGCAACACTGTGGTGAGGAAGTAATGTTGTTGCTCTTAGCATGCTCCCTACAACCATAGAACCAAATTTGGATTAGTTTTCCGATTGTGTGATGCGAGCTGAAGGTCCAAGTAGGTAGCAAACGATTCAATAATGAAGTTGAGGTTAAGATGGTGTTAACAGCTGGTTAGCGAAAATCCATTTGAAAATCCTTTCTGAATATCAAATTGCCTCGAGTGTATTTTTGTTTTATCATTATTATTTGAGTATTCGTCCAAGCGTTCTGTCAGAGGGATACTAGGATTTGCCGGCTACAGACGATTGTACTAGGAAGTTTCGGAAATACTAAAGCACTGTTACCTGCTCTTCGTCAGCTCCTTCCTCACGACTAATCCCATGATGGACTCAGATCTGAAGCAAATTGAGACTAGCATACCCACCTCAAGCGGTATAAATTGAGGTAGAAGCAGCAGCTTACAGAGATTTTGATCAACGGAAATTTGGAGTTAGTGGATTCGGTATTTGGAGGTGCTCGAGGTATAAGGGCACCGTCAGACTGAATTGTGGTCCTCGGGAATGTCATCAACATCTCTAGGGAGTTGCCTCACAAAAGTACACACTACACAAGACATGGCCTTGTCGCCTCAGTACTGGAAGGGTTCCGAAAACTTAGCTCTACTAACACACACTGATCACACAGAAACCCTAGAAGGTATTCGACTGATGTGCAATGCTAACTGTTAGATCATAGTCTTTTGGATCCAAACCAACTGGCGCAGATCGCCCGGGGGTTTAACTGTGGTAGGGAGGATATCCTGTTTTAGAGGTACTTTTTCCGCTCAGTATTGGGTGATCTAATGGACGTCATTGACCATGCTGATCTTGTCGTTATCCGTCGTTACTAGAATAGCATCAACCAAATGCCTACAATCAGGTACACTGCTCGGTCAGGTTCGTACGGAAGCTGACCAAGTCCAAAATTTACCTCTGTTGTTTGAGGATGGAGGGTGGCATTGCTCCAATCCAAGCGCCATATGATTCAACACAAAGTTGGCTCAAGTTGCGAAACGGAAGACGATACTTACGTTCGAGTCCGATCTACTCAAGGCCGGTAGTTCCCTTTCGCCTACGTTTCCATACTTCGGAATTTTTATAATTATATCCTTGGAACTTACACTGGCCGCAATAAAATTCTTCATAAATTTCAAGAGAATGCTACGACCACCACACTGACGGATTTAATGCCGAAGGAATAAAATTTCATTTGACTATTTATGATAAATTTAATGGGTCACATAACATGGTCTCTGGAAGGTTTGATATTTAAAACGAACGCACTCAAATTGTTCAATTGATGGATCCAAGACTGGACGAGGTATAAACATGAGAATTTCGTCCTCTTCCCACACAGTCAAGCAGCTCTTAACATTCTATAATCTGTACCCTTACACCTGTGAATCTAGACCCGACTAGAACTGTCTTAACATCCTAAATGCAACTGGCAAAATATTACTTTAAAGTGGGTACGAGGGCATGACGGCGAAGGTGGGTGCGAGGGCGAGGGTTAACGCGATATTAGTGAAACTGCGGACCGATTGGTCAAGGAGAGTACTGAATCCAATTTCTATGTCCTACTGTCATTTGGTGGTCTATCCAAATGTAACATCAGAGCTACCTTTCGATTATTGGAAGACAGGGCTTGCAGGGTTTGAGCTGAATGAACTACTGCTCACTTGCTTAAAAGCAAGAACCTTGGCAGTTTTGGAAGATTTATAAATAGAGAACAGCAACCCAGAACTTGTTTTTACTGTAGCATCCGCCCCGTATGTACGACCGAAACTTGTAGATCAATTTGCGATTATAACACCACCCAAACATAAATATTGTATCTTAATTACAAGAGTCTCTTAACATAAGTTGTATCCATCCAATTCAATTAACTCCAATTAAATAATATCAATAAAATATTCATTCCTGATGTGAACGTTTTACGTGAACTGAATCAAATACCCAGAGGGCAAATGGAGCTGATAGTCACACTGAGCTACTGACCTCATGTTCATAGACAAAATCTCCAAAATTTATTATCTATATAAATATGTCAGTATTGTTCCATAAATGCCATTCCAGAGCCAACTGTAGCTGACTTTTAATTGCCCATAAATCGACAGTGTTATCCACCTTATCGTCTCGTGCCCTCAACGTTAAACCTGGGTTCTTGGAGTTAGG
>QYTT01085440.1:15923-26751 GCA_006980735.1 Dasypogon diadema | reverse complement strand
TTTTTTTTTTTACTTAGAAGAAGGAAATTGCGGTTTTATAGGCAAATTAAATAGGTATGTCGTGAAGTTGATTACAAGCGTTAAATTAAATGGATCGTGGCGGGGAGTACCTTTTGTACCTTGTTTAAGGGGTATTCTGCGGGGATCAATCCAAAAGCTTTTCTGGCTGGCAACACTGTGGTGAGGAAGTAATGTTGTTGCTCTTAGCATGCTCCCTACAACCATAGAACCAAATTTGGATTAGTTTTCCGATTGTGTGATGCGAGCTGAAGGTCCAAGTAGGTAGCAAACGATTCAATAATGAAGTTGAGGTTAAGATGGTGTTAACAGCTGGTTAGCGAAAATCCATTTGAAAATCCTTTCTGAATATCAAATTGCCTCGAGTGTATTTTTGTTTTATCATTATTATTTGAGTATTCGTCCAAGCGTTCTGTCAGAGGGATACTAGGATTTGCCGGCTACAGACGATTGTACTAGGAAGTTTCGGAAATACAAAAGCACTGTTAAGGGTTAAAGCGAGATTAGTGAAACTGTGGACCGATTGGTCAAGGAGAGTACTGAATCCAATTTCTATGTCCCACTGCCATTTGGTGGTCTATCCAAATGTAACATCAGAGCTACCTTTCGATTATTGGAAGACAGGGGTTGCAGGGCTTGGGCTAGCCAATTTGGCAACCTTTCAAATAGCAGCAGTGGGTACGAGCGCATTATCGTGTAAGATACGGGACGGGGACGGTTTTCCTGTCCTTTTCTTGACAGTGGGTTTACGTAACTTTCGTAGAAGTTCAGCATAATATGTGGCATTTACAACGGCGTTTTGCGTAACCTTCGCTTTTTTCGATACTGATTCTCCGATCGAATCCCTTTCGGACAAAGGATCATGGTGAAGAACCATAGTTTCAATGCCCTGTCACAATTCCAAAAATTATTGAAAACACTCAACTTGCCGTACTTTCAACACTGAGGAAGGAATTCTTGCGCCGATTTTTGTCATACCCAAATGCTCATGAAAAATTCGAAGGACACTTGTTTTCGATATACGGGTTTATTCTGCGATTACCTTGGTCTTTAACTGCCGATCCATCTCGATCAAATCCACGTTATTATGTGTAACTACCGTTGCTGGCCCTCCACAGCATGGATCATCTGCAATTCATTCCCGTCTCCAGCGAAAAAGCATTGGCCAATATTTAACCAGTGAAAATGATGGTAAAATTTCTCTATTTACACGATCCATCCGCTTTTTGATCTCAGTCGGCGTTAATCTCTTTTTTATGAAAATCTTATTACAGCAGGGTATCCTGTTTATAACATTTTCATTTTTCTGTTTACTTCACTTTTCGAATCACTATTTCAAACTGTTTGAAAATATCATCCGAACGGAGGCTTTTATACCCTGAAAAAGGTGAAGGGTATCATGCAGCAAAAGAATTCCAGGAAATTTTAATCACAACCCTTCGAGATCACGAATACTTGGACCGTATTGCGTATTTCACTAACTGAAGCCTCTCGTATGGATCCCAAAAAATATCATCTTGAATTGGTCTAGCATTTAATGTTTAGGGGCTTCCGCAACATCTATAGAGTTATCCTTAGAAAAACTACTTTGGACACTGAAAAGTTGGAGTTTATTGTGACAACAACAAGCGATACCAATGGTAATGGAAAATTACAAAAATAAAAAAACATAAAAATATATCTTGACACTATCTTAGAATGAAACAATTTAAATTTCCCCCTGCTCTGTGAGCTAAAGAAAATAAACTAAAAAGCTGAATGAACTACTGTTCACTTGCTTAAAAGCGAGAATCTTGGCAGTTTTGGAAGATTTATAAATAGAGAACAGCAATTTTACTACCCAAAACTTGTTTTTACTGTAGCATCCGCCCCGTATGTACGACCGAAACTTGTAGATCAATTTGCGATTATAACACCACCCAAACATAAATACAGTATCTTAATTACAAGAGTCTCTTAACATAAGTTGTATCCATCCAATTCAATTAACTCCAATTAAATAATATCAATAAAATATTCATTCCTGATGTGAACGTTTTACGTGAACTGAATCAAATACCCAGAGGGCAAATGGAGCTGATAGTCACACTGAGCTACTGACCTCATGTTCATAGACAAAATCTCCAAAATTTATTATCTATATAAATATGTCAGTATTGTTCCATAAATGCCATTCCAGAGCCAACTGTAGCTGACTTTTAATTGCCCATAAATCGACAGTGTTATCCACCTTATCGTCTCGTGCCCTCAACGTTAAACCTGGGTTCTTGGAGTTAGGATGGGATCATAACAAACTTCCCCCGACTTGAGTGGCTTAATTATGGTGAAACCACACACACAGTCCGAAACAACTCTTCCCTTCCCTGCCACTTGCTCGTTTAAAATGTGGATAACCCCATAGTGGCGGTCTGCATGGTCCTCACTAATGCTCCCGAGAACCACAAATAATTGCTCCCCGCCTGTCGGGTGTCTAATTTATTAGTACCTTTATGGACCACTCAGGGTAGGCCGGCCCCATTAGTGAATGTACACCTAAGGGTATGAAGTAATCTGCAACGTCTTAGGACTATTTCTTGCACAGCATTGCCCTCTGGTATGCAGTACCCCGCATTTTTTTTCGTCCTTTTTCGGCATAATTTGCTTTGACTGAACGAGGAAAATATGAAAAATATTTTTAATATTTTTTATTTTCTTTTTTATTCAGTTCACGTGAAACCAGGGCACAATCGAAATACTTGCGTTGGTCGGTTACCGAGGGGAGGGTGGCGGCAGTGTGTAATTTCATCGCTTTAACAATTTGATGTAATCCACTCGGAATCGCCCTGGGATACGCAAGGAGATCTTTTCTTAAAGTATCGTTATTAGGATTTAAAGGGAACTCGTCTGCCGAAATGGCCACAACAGAGTTCAATGGTCAAAATTACACGTTTGGCACAGACATGTCCGAGATTTTATGAATGAAGAGTTGAAATATCCAGACAAAACGTGAACCGAAGGAGTTTTTACCTTTTGCTGGTAGATACGCCCCTTTAAACATCCGCCTTGGGCTATTAATTAAACGCCGGAACAAATCCCAAGGCAGTAGTAGAAAAGGGGATTTCGTGAAATATCTCCAAATGAGATTTTGGAATTGAAATTACAAAGGATGGGCATGACGTGTCGCGTTATTTTGGCTCTTTCATGTACTTCGCACGTATCAAAATTTCATTAGAGTTCTCTTTGTAATCAAAACATTTTGGGGTGAGTTCTCAAAGTAATTTAAGTAAGCTGGTAAGGGTTTTATGATTGTAATTACAATGAGACCGTAAATGTTTATCGGAATTATTTATGAAAACCGCACCTTATTCGGGAGGGGGGAACTGATAATGGTAAAAAGCACACACATTTTCTTTTGTGAAAGGTGAGAAAAATATGGATTTTTCGAGGAAAAACAAAATACTTCCCAACACACGATAGTGCGGATGCGCTTTGTGGATTTTGAACGAAATATGATAGCAACAATTAGGTATACACAATAAATGGGAAAAAGACTCTGATCGTCAAAAATCAAGAATTTATACCACCCCATTTACAACTTTCTCAATTTTAAAGTATTTTGTTTCACCCGGGGACGCTGTTAATGTGGCAAATTCTGGAAAGAGTATTAAATTTGATAATTCAAATCCAAACCTTTAGAAAGTTTATAGCAGTGTTACAATTTCTAATTACAATGAAACCACCTCCGTGGTTTGATAGAGATTTGAAGGCCCTGAAACAGGAAGAAAAATCTCTAGAAGGCCTTTCTCAGAACTAGGGACCCATCGGACCATCAAAAGTTTGTGGCTTGCTTTAATGAATTCAAGACACTTTATTCCGTTCGTTATGAAGAATATATTACTAACAATCGTGATATTCTGTGCCGTGATCTATGTTTTCTGTTCTAGTGTAAAGAGAGTATTTTTTTTTATTTGAAGGACGCTGATTTACAGAATTTACAGAATATGCTTGCATAATAAAAAATGACCCAATCACAGGCGTTCGAAAAATTACTTTGCGATTATGATGCTCAAAAAACGGTCAGATCTAACAGGAAGGAAAATATTCTGTAGATTAATAATTAGGAAACTTCACGAAGAACCAGCATTTTTAAAACGAACCTTGTGGACCGTGAGAAGTGTTTATAATACAATATAATATTTCACCAAGATGGTGCGCCTGCACATTATGCCGTGAATGTTAGGCATTGGCTAACAACGAACTTTGAGTTATGGATTGGACGAGATGGAACTATCAGCTGGCCAAAAAGATCATTCGATCTCACACGGATCAATTCTGTTATATGGTGCACCCCGAATGAATACGTCTACTCTACAAAAATTGATACGAGAAATTAGTTGAAAACGCGAATTACAGAAATAGTTGAAAAGGTTAAAGGATATTTTAGTCGCCATGGGCAAGCAAGAAGAAGGTTCAGTGAGTTCAAGAACGGATGAGAGACCGTTGAAGACATGGAGCGATCTGGACGCTCTCCAACGAGTGGTTTGGATGAAAATGTGGCCAAAGTGGCCCAGATATGGGGTTGCAACCTTGCCGCAGCTACCGTACGGCCCCGATGTGAGCCCATCAAAACTTTTTCTGCTCCCACAGCTCAAGAGAAGCCTGAATAGTCACCGCTTCCTCTGAAATAGCTTACGGGTACGGCTCCTGACTTCCAGAGAGCCTTTGCAGCGTGGAAATCGCGATGGCAGCAGTCGGTGTATCGACGCCTAAGGAGACTATTTGGAAGAACTTTAACAATCTGTACCGATCGGATTAGTAAATTCTTTTTACCAGATCCAGTTTCATTACTTTACGAACAAACTTTGTACTCTGCTTAGCTCAAAGTGGAGGGCATACAGAGCATTTATTGTAGTTTTAACTATTTTATAAGTTAAGTTTAATAACTCTTTTAAAACAGAACAAAAACACAGATTTTCCGTAAAAAGCGACCTTCAAGTCCCGTCGATTGCCTCCCTGTATATCATTTTGTTTATGGTAGCCTCTTATTTTCTAAACTAGACTCATAAAATGTTGGTCCAAAAATTTCTTTAACCTCCAAATTGTCCTAGTCTTGCAGAGGTCGTAGATCATTACTTGAGCGTGCATCTTAAATTTCGAGTTCTTTTTATGCTATCCACATTAGTTACATAGAGTCTTCTTAGCTCATCTTCATCAGATTTGCGCTCAACATTGGAATGGTGCTCCCAGCTTATAAAGAACGTCTCACATTTATTTAAGTTCCTTGAAAAAGCAACGTTGGTTTGCCGACATATATACATATATAATACGGCATTTATACTCATATTCCCTTTTTCAAGTATAAAGTAGAGCATTTCGTTTTAAAGTAAAAGTACACAAAAATTGGACAAATTGAACCCAAATATGAATTGTTTTCGAACAAGACACACATGTATATATATATATGATTTCAAGTCGATTAGAGGTGATTTTGTTTTTCTTCTAGTTATGAAACGATGTAACAGAGACAGACTATTTAGATCCTACTCTCATTATAATATTCAAAACAGTGTTCAAAAGATACCAACGGATCTGAACGACTTTCCATAGTTTCCTTTGCTTGCTTTTGCAGATTATTGACTGCCTTTAGCATGTTTCTTTCAAAGTAGGTTCCTGCAAGAAATATATCCTTACTATGAGTTGCACAGAACTGGCTCCTTGGCTGCCTTACATGGCTTTTGTTCAGAAACTACAAAACCCGCTGGTACTTACAACCGCACAAAGAGAGCATATGACTTGCAAGCAACTTGTTTATTTCCTTTTGCCTTTGCTTCCTTATTCATTCCCCATGTAAGTCAGAATGCTGCCTTCCAACCAAACTATTCTTATTCAAGGGGGCTTTTATGCTAAATTTTGTGCGCAGAGTGGAGTAACAAGTAGCATCCGGATGCATATTTCTACAGAAAACAAAAAATAAGAGGAAATACCTACCTGAATAATTAAACATAGCTATTATTTTTTACCTATAGTGCTTGGTGTACACCACCTTATATATCATTTATTTAATTCTGATATTTTGGGGCCAAATGCAGTGCTCAAAAAGTTACAACAATATCCATAATGACATTCCATTCACTTTCAAAAAAGGTGCCCTATTAAGTACAGGTAAGGACTGTGTAACGTTTTTATTTCAGTTTGATGTCCTTCTGCTTTATCATGAAGTCTGTGTAAGGGTTCTATATTCATAGATACATTATTTTCGAATCCCAATTCAAGCAGGTAACAGTTGCAGTATGCCTCAGCCTCACGCAAGTATGCCAGAAGTAAGCTAGATACTACACAACAGGTTTTATAGTTTTTTTTCAATTTAAGAACGATAGTGGATTTGATTAGGCAGAGGAGAAGCAGCATTCTAAAAGTACACGCGTGAGATACTAACAGGTCCTGTAGCTTTAGTAGACACGTCTAGGTGTGCAAATTCTTGCGCAAAACGTTGCGCTTGCAGAAATAAAGTGACTCTTGGTAATTGTTGCACGGGGAGGATGATGTTGGTTGAGTTTCGTACTATGTGGTAGATGCGAACTTGTAGCGATAAAAGCAGCTAGTATGCCCACCTTTCCAATTGGGTCTGGTGTACATTCCCACTATAAATGAGAGGTGTTATAGAAGAAGAGGTGAAATTATTTTTAACCGATTTTACAAGCGATGAGAAACTTCTACTGCCTCCAGCACATGCAAACCCCCTTTAAATACGCGTATAATAATTCTCAACCAACTAGTCTTAGGCTGACCACACACTACGGAGTTTTCTTTCAGCTTTACCCGATCATTCCAGGAACGATAGTGTAAATCTGAAGTGTGTGGGCAAAATCTATCGGTTAAGTCTGGAACGAAGGATTTCCAGCTAGTCTGGAAATTTTAACCGAATCGCTCAAGTCTGGAGTACAAATCTGAACCGTATGGGAGCTTCCTGCCCCGTTTCTTCAGTTTTGTCATTGGTTCCTACCAACATAAAGACCGATCCATCTTTTTTATCAAGCAAAACTATAAACAAAGTACGTAGTGTGTGAACAACATCGGGTAAATTTGAGAAGGGTTCCAACTTGAACTATCGGGTAAATTTTAAGCAAAAGTCCGTAGTGTGTGGACAGTCTTAGGATGCTTACACTTCGAAGCATGGATGGTTGCTAATAGCTGTGCTAACCACGTTGCACAGTCAACGGACTGCGTTCATTTACACGCAACAGCATTCAGTAGCGCATACTGAGCATACTTACTTCAGTCAGCGACCAAAATGTCGGAGACGAATAGACACCTGGTAACTGACTGTGTTGAGATGACTTTTTAGTTCAGACCATATCAACGTTAATTTTCTTTTAGAAATGTGCAAGTATATATATATATATATATTTGTACATATAATCCAGTAGTCGCAATAGCGGCATAACTCAACTAAACTGGGTGCGACTGATCTGTCCAGACTGCCGACTACCCATTTGGCCATTTTGTCTTACTCTTGAAAATTTAATTGTTATAGAAAAACCGTCAATTCGAATTTTTTGCAAACCTTATCAGGTGTTCATTATGCAATTATGCGTTTACGAACATATGAACGTACGTACATACGCACACATAGACATCTCTCTAAAAACAATAGATTCGGATTCTAGGGATCTCGAACTGTGGAGATATGTCGAAATTTTCAATTCAAAAAATCGGATCCATTACAATAACTATGGAAAGTTAAAAATGCATTTTGATAAAGAATGATGTAATAGCGATAAAATTACTTAGTTGCATTGATAAAATTCACAATCTTAACTTTCTAAGCCAAAAATGGTACTATTGCACACTATTGCATAATTGCGACCATATTGCAATATGGTCACAATTGCTGCTGGATATAATACAAAAAGTGCATTTATTTAGTTACTCTATTATTGCAGCTGGTGGGCGATATGGTAAATATTGCATGTCCTGTAGTCTGGTTTTGTAACTCTTTCTACAGTGATACTATACCGAAACCCATTGCGAAGAAGAGATTTATAGATCTATTATCATTTTCACTATCATCACAGACTACGGTGAACCTATAGTAAGGTTCGGTCTCTTTATGAGAGTATCTTTCCAGAACTCGGGTTTTTTTAGCATATTCCTGCCAGCCAACCACATTGAAAACGTATCGGCAAACTACTGCATAGAGCACTTGTCACATTTCTGTTGATCCCCCAAGTCCAAGAAAGCTTGTTTAGTTATGCTTGTTATGTTATGCTTGTTTGGTTATGCATCCTAGACATGTGATCAAGACATCTATATAGTCCTACTAAATTTCATGGAATTCAGTGTGTTTGGAGTTCCGAAAATAGTCTCTGAGAGTCATGAGTAATCTATTGCTGTTTATCATCTGAGCTTGCCGGGCTCTATAAAACTTTTGGTAGCCCCAAAAAATTTTCTCAATTCATATTTGTACAAACAAGGCAAGCCCTATAGTCTTGTCAAATATTCGTGCAAGGTATTTTTTATATTTTGCATACCATAAATGCTGCTGACAAAAATCTTGGCAGCATCAGAACGCAATAGAAAAGCAAAGCTAACATGGATGGAAACTGAAACAATCTATTGTTTGTTTCCATTGCATGATTACCTTATATATTATTTCAATGAGAATCTGAGTTCTCTTCTAAACTCCTTACTGGATACTTTAATGTGAACATAATCACGTTTTATTTTGCAACAACAAAACTATTTTCCAATCTTAAGTCAAAATGCAGCAGACTGTTATTCGTTCTAATTTTCGTAACTCTTATTTCGCACTGTTGGATTTCATTCGCTTGAAGAAGTTAAAGTTGCGTATTGATTGTGGTTTCCGTTTGCGTAAATTTCATGACCCTGTTTTTTAAGCTGAAATACAAAAAAAAACAATGTAGAAAGCAATGGGAGCATAAAAATGGATAGGTTCTCTCTAGTAATTGAAAAATTTTTTAAATTAGTTTTTCAATAAAATCCCTGCAAAAACGGTTGTAAGCCGCCACACAGTTCTGAAACTCGGCCAAAGTACCCCGGGGGAACTAGTGATTTATACTCGTACACGAACCCGGCCAACACAATTTTTGGTGCGTTCGTTAATTCCAACATATTGAAAAATCTGCAATAAATTTTTTACCAGGTGAAAGCACTTTTATGGATAAAATCACACTCAGCTTGAATAATCCGAGTTTATGAGAAGTTTCGTCATTTGCGTTTAATATTGCGATCCAATTTTTTTAAAATCGAAATCGAATCGCAGTTTAGAGTTCAAATTAAATTTCAAAAGCTGCTAAATATGCATATCTAACTTCATATGTGGTATCCAGGAAAATACGATTTCAGGGATTTATTCTTGTCGAATCGTTGAAAGTTTCTCTCACATGAAATCGCCTGAATATAAAATTATAAAATTTGAGTTTAGATTGTTCTATCCTTCATATCTTTTGCTATTTAGGACGAATAAATTTTTAATTAACATATCCAGTCTCCTGCTTTCCTCAGTAGTTTTAGGCAGTTTACTTAACCACTTGAGAAAACATGAAACCATTTGAAAGGACATCTTTTGAAAGGTAGTCGTAAGAAAATTTCTTAATTAAATAATCTTACACTAATGTAAGAGTGGTCTTCAATCTTAAAAGCTCCTCCTTCGAATGAGAATATAGAATCATAGCTCTTGACACTTAATCGTCGGGAAACGAGAATCCCGCCTTTTCCGAATTATGTTTTATCTGCGGGAAATGGAATTTCCCGTTTTTAAAAGTCCATAGGTTTATTGCAGCCTATGGATTATTACATCCTTCACTTCTTTTTTCTTACTCACTGGAATACTCTATGATGCTATCGCACTATTTTGGCGGGAAAGTTGAGAAGAATGGAAAGGACATATGACAAAGGTGTCGGTGTACATTCCGCTAGAATAGCTGCGGCCTGTAGTCCTGGGGGAAAACAAAGGATGGGGATAGTATAGCATTGAACCCCAATTTTCGAGATCCTTTGTGGATATGATTGGCCATTCGATAAGGATCGAATCCCTGACTGTGTATTTCAGAGCAGCAATCCGTCTTTCGTTAAAATGTCCCTTCTGTTTGATGTGATATTTTACAATATATGCCAGAGCGCATTGACGAAGGATTTTTAGGTCTGACAGTTCACTGAAATGTTCTTTCATATGCAGCGCCAACAGCGACCATCACCTGCTGTATTTTCTGGTCACTGCGTCATTGGCGTATCCAAATACTCTGATAGCTTCGTCAAAGCTTTGTGAAAAGCTTGTGAAAAACGACTCGACCATAGTCAACGCTTCCTGTTGAAACTTTCAAAGTTGAGGTAGTTCCTCTCGAAGAGGGCCGTCCATCTATTGAAGTATCCCATAGCTCGAAGGTTGTTATCGGTGTCTTTCTAGAATAGTACAACAACCATTTCTAAGGAACTGGTGTTGGTATGGAGCTGATGGTCTCGTTTAGGGTCCTACAATGACCGTTCTTCGAGAAGACGTTTTAGTCGTCTTATTTCGCTTGAGCAATCGTTGCGTAATCAACGAATATTAATATTGTTAAATAATATTAATTATTTATGTTCGTTGGCGTAATCCTTCAAATTTTCTGAAATATTCTCTGATGCTCAAAAACTGTTGCAAAATATGAAATTTCTGAGGTTGAGGAAAATTTTTTACGGCGGTTATCTTTCATTAGGTCGAACTCCTCGTTAACCAGGATCCAGGTTAAAATTTATTTCCTTCGTTCATTCATTTTTAGGGTTCCGTACCCAAAGGGTCAAAAACGGGACCCTATTACTAAGGCTCCGCTGT
>QYTT01085439.1:9427-36035 GCA_006980735.1 Dasypogon diadema | reverse complement strand
ATTTTGAAATCCGAAAAATAGCATCAAATTGTCATGAAATTGAATAATTCAGAACATCAAAATGTGATATTTTCCAGGTTATATTTTGATATCTCCTATTGTTCAAAATCATGGCAATATGATGAATTTTTTTCAGGATCTGAAACCATTGACTGTTACAGTACAGAAAACGCAGCTTTTGTTCCTTCAGATGCCAACAATCTACTTACTCGGACCCGATATGTATTTTTGTTATCTATATTCCTCCTTAGAGTTCTTGGGTTCTGTATTAATCTCATTCATCGAATATTCGAGGTATATTTTCTGTTTTGAGGATCAATTCACATGATTGATTGAATTCCGTGATCTCCTAGTACTATTAATCACATTCGAATTAAAAAGATCCTGGAAATGCTCTGCGAACTCATTAAGTGCTGTGCTTTTCCGCAAACAGATTTTCTCTCAAAAGGTTAAAGACCACCACCATTCTTCACTTTCCCTTATATTCGAGGGTTCTTATTAGAGTAGGTATCATTTTATCCAGTTAATATTTTTTTTTGTATACCTTATTGTTTCGTAAATACATTTTTTGAGCTTGTTTTACTGAACAAACTAAAAGCACTCACTGTCATACCAGCTCTCTCTGTAGGCCCGGTTCTTGGTATTTGGGGGTTTACGTGCACTTATCCTTAATTACCTTAAGGAATTTTTCAAAAGATGGCTAATTGTGTTTTATAGACTTTAATATAAGACTCCTTTTTATGTTGCATATTTCAACTCAGTTTTAATATTAACTTTAGGTATTTCACATAACCTGAATTTTTGCTGGCATACAGATGAACTGAGATTAGCAAATGCTCGGAAAAGGGCTGCTGCTCCCCAAGAAACTGAAATCATTTCAACAAAAATAGCACAGATATTATTAGCAAGCCCCATTTTCACATATATAGAATGTTCGGTAGATTCCTTGAAATGTCCTGGTCAACGTTTGTTCGGAAACCACCCCCCCCCCTCCCCCTCAAAATGATGTTAAAAGATTTTAATTCCTTTGATTCTGCAAAATCCTTCTAATTCCTCACAAGGACATCACAGGATAACGAGCAACAATTCATTTGAAAGAAGACATTTATAGGTTTCTGACGGTAACATACTTATCTCCATCGGTTGTGTCCGTGAAAAATTATCCAAGGCCAAATTGGAAAAAACAAGACGTTTCTTCTTTTACTTTCGCAAACTTAAAATTTATTGAATCTTTAATACGAAACAAATTCATTTCACATTTTTTATTTCGGGATAATGAAATATAAAAGGTAGTACTAAAGGAGGATAGTTTCATAAAGAAAAAAGTCATTTTCTACTATCAAAACTTTATTAACAAAACTCTCTCAAATTAAAGTTTACAAACAACATGACGAACACCTTCCCATATCCACTGACAGAAAATCTGAAAAAAAACTTTTATAGTAGCACTGAATATTTTACGAACTTAGTCACAATACTTTCTTGGGTTTCACAGTTGTAGGTTTTCATGTAGCACGTATTGTGGAACAACTTGTTACAATGTCCATTAAATCCACAAATAGGATTAATTTCCTTTGTACAACGGGTGACATTGCAGTCCTGGGAAATAACGCCCACAACAGCAGCTGAAATAATATTTTTATTTAAAAGTAAGGTTTGGGCATTTTGGGTAATTAAAAAAAGTGATTAAATTTACAAACCGAAAATATAAAGTGTTTTCAATGTGACGCTTTTCATTTTTCTTTATTTTTGTATTAAAACACGTTGGAGGAAAATGACATGAATTGCAAGTGGTGAAGTGACTTTTTATAGCTGGCGAAAATGTATCTTATCGAAATTAATTAATTTATTACAAGTGTTAAAATGACTTGATAAGTGTTATGCGGGTGAATTTTTTCATTGCATATTAAAAACTTCCGGAGAGAAACGCAAATTTCTGAATAAAACATTTTAATTAAAATTGATTGGTTGAAGGCTTTTTTTTTGGAAAAATATGCATTTACCCTTATCAATAACAGAAATTAATAAGAAGATGATGAATTCAAATCTACGACAGCTATTTCCGGAGTAATAGGGGTACCCCTCTTGTCCTTACTGTCTTGTCTGTAGTACAAAAACAAGGTGTATAAATATTCAATGTTCACGGATCAAAGAGAGCAGGATGATAGGTGACCGGAATACCTGTCGAAATAATCCCCTTGTATGTGTGTTCATCGTATTTTAATAGTTGGGAAGTTATTTAATTTCTTCTGTAATTTTTGTCAATCTCTAAGAGTTTTTTAATATTTTTTCGGCTCACTCAAAAAAATACTTTCATCAGAATCGAAATAACCTTAACAAGTTTGATATTTATTTCCATGTTTGTTGTGGTATGCTAGTACCTTTTCCACGAATTCAGGGAGCTTAAGGGCGTGTGTCCATGATCCAATCCTAACCTTCGTATCCGTACGGCCGAAAGTGGCGCCGTGTACATTTAAATGTTAAACCCGGTTCCTGTTAACTGTGCATTCAATATAACACTTTCCAGTATTCCGCGTTTCATAATTGTGTAAACATTGCTAAAAAACAAAATTTAATTTTAACCCATTTTATTAATTCGGCTTTAGGTTAGAATTAGTATTCAGTTTTAACTCATGTAATCTACACTGTAGGAGCAGGTTAGAGGACTCTTTCTTCTTGTTTCCAAGCGAGTCGCAGAACGGGTTAGAGAACTGTTTCCGTTTGTTTCGATAATCCACATTTTTGGAGCGTGTTATGATTAGGCCTTTATTTTTATTTCGTATTTCTGAAAATCTAAGTTCTTAAGGTATTTGCCCGCCACTATGAAAGATATGCCCTTCACGTGGAAAACTGCGGTGTAAGTTTCGAAGCGTAGTGCAATATGCGCTTCCAAAGCCTTACAGAGGATTCCCACACTAACGTTATCTTCAGTTGTTAATCCACCTATGATAGATGATTAGATGTCTCGATTTTACAAAAGTACTAAAAACAAAGATTCCCAATCTTGAGTTCAAAGTCTAAGATGATCATAACCTTGAGGATGATTGTTGTATGCATCAATAGCAGGAGCTGCGACTAGTAGTAACTAAATAATAGTCTGCCCAGCAACTGTTGAGGTGTAGTGTTGGGGGTGTCTGTGTTGCCACGTTTCCAGCTGGATGTCTATAAGTGAGATGTGTAATATAATCGCTGGTATAGACACAATCGTTCGGTTTTCTTCAAGAACTTACAGTTGTTTTATTTCCAGAGCATTTCACCATACAGAAACTACACATGGGTAATTATGTGTCGGATAAGACTGGTGTAAAGCTATATAGGCTTTTTTCACCCTTTTCTTCTAGAGCGGCTTACATAATAGATTTTCAAATAGGAATCCAGTTATATGGACAGACGGCAGCACGATCAGAGGTGTTTCTCTTTTCCTAATGACGTCGTAGTGCTCTATTTCCCTGGGGATTAGTGGTGAAACCAAAGCCGTTTTCCCAGTTAACAACCAATCGGAATGGCATTTTGCAACAAACACTCAATTCAGTTCCAAATAGTCCAAATAGTACGCATAACGAATAAAGACCCAATAAAATACCGACAGAATTTAACCTCGGAGGTTTCCCTTTCTCTTTCTTTATTCATCAGCAAAATCCGCATAAATCGTCTTATTTTTAAGCGTGTGCGAAATATATTTGCCAATGGATGGCTTCATTCTCAGTTTCTGCTATATCTGGAATTATTCTATAAAGAAAGCATCTCCAACGTTTATGAATACTGTCAGGGTTGATTGCTTGAATAAAAGCTTTTTCGATAAAAGGGATCATCTGATGTGGAGCGGTATCCACAGCCCTTCCTCGGTTCCCATGCTGATGTCGGTATCGACAACCTGATTTCCAATTCGTAGATGTATTCCAACGTTTATACCTGTTGGTCTGTACTATATGGCAGTTGTGTAACCTTAGGTATGAAAACCTTTACTTTAACTTTTCGTTGCAGTTCTGGGGTATATGTGTGTCATCGAGTTAGATGTCGCATGTACTTCATTATTAACTTGTTCGTCTAAACAGTTTGGGACGGTGCAATATCGATATTTATTCAACTCCTTAGAAAAATACGTCACAATCACGTGTAGACTAAACAGCGAGTTACTGTTGTCTGTTTTCGTAATCGTGCCGTTTTCTGAAAATACCTTAATAAGTGCCTCCTTAAATTCGATCCAACTTTTAAAGCATTGTATTTGGGAAATTTGTCGCCATTACCTTTAACAATCTCTTGGCATTTAGAACCCATTGTCGTGTATCTTATTTATACATAACTTCAAAATTTGTGGTTCCGTTTTACACACTGAACGATGTTAAAGCTCATCTAAATCACGATATGTGCAAATGTGCAACATTCGATCTTGCAGTCACAATTTCTTTTTCCTCCTTTAAACTCCAAAAGAAGGCTTTAAAATTGCTGCCAACGAGATGAAAACTTTTAATATCTGAAACAGAAATTTAATGCCGCTTATTTTCATTTTTTAGTTGACTAAGGAAAATATTCTGATATTGATTGTCACATACTTTAAAAAATGACCACAATTTGTCAGATAACTACGGAAAATAAATATATACCACAAAAATGCATGACATACTTCCTCATCCACTGTTCACATATTTAACAACTCTCAGTTCCATTATAAAAAAAAAGAAAACATCAACTATATACTCAAAAGACTATCTTTCTACTAACAAACCTGCCATCTGGTGTTTGGACCAACTGGAGTAGTGCGCGTGAGCAAAACTACACCCAAAACCACTACTCTCTTATACAGAAATTTCAAGAGCAATTATTCTCCCTCTCTTATACAAATTCTTCTTCCCCTTCCTGAGAAATATTTTAAGCCGCATTCATATATTCTCAAACATATCAGAGCTCTCTCGGTTCGATTTACGTTTCCCACATGGCCATAGCCACATAGATAGAGTCATCTCTGTTTGGGAAATCTTCTCGTGGCTCAACAGAGCCAGTACTCCCTCTCGACTTGTGCTACCTCTTTAGTGTTCAGTCTGAACTTCGACAGGTGGAAAGTGGTTTTAGTTTTCTTCATTTCTTGACCTAGTGTAGGGTAGAGCATCGAGGAAATTTTCGTCATCTTCGGAGAAATCTCTGATCAAAGTTTGCAGTACTTTTCGTCTTACCTCGTCAAACTCTTTCAATCAATCTTTTTTTGGACGAGTAAATTCACTTTCCCACCGTAGTGAGACCGAAGTTGCGAAGTTTGTTTGGCTCCCAAATCAGTCCCCAAATGGCTGTTCTGCCTACGGAAATTGATATCTGGTGATTTCGATAAGTGTCTTAGATCCTAGGCCGACCGGCTTTGCTAATTGCCTGGCGGAGTTCATGGGCAGTCACTGACTGTCGGAAGAGATCTTTCGCCTTGTTACGGGCAAATGTGTTAATCTGACCTCAGGCGGTATCTACGTGACTTACAAGTTTGGGCCCATATGAGCTGCCTCCGGAGCGCCAAGAGTTTATGCGACTTGTGTGCCACTGGACCCCCCCAGTTATTGATTTAATTGGGATTTTGCTCGGATTTAAATAAATTGCCCCGGATTACTGTTTTTATGGAAATTAAGTTTGTTTTGTGAAATTTAAGGCGTTGTTTGGAGGGGATATGGCCGCGAATGGGAGATTTTGGTTGCTTTGCCTCACAATCACAAGGTTTAATGGGTTTGTAAAAGCTTAGATTATTGTGGGAGATGGCAAGAAGTTTCAGGCAGAAAGTATCCGAGTTTATTAGATAATTGGGTTCCGCAAAAATGCCTTTTTGCTTTGACAAGGATTAAAATAAGTTATGATATCTTGTTTCTTCAATCAATTTTTAATAGTCCAGGTGGTTTATGAGTGCTTTATAAAAGCGGAAGAGTTGTTTCAAAATGTTTCTCAGCGGGGAAAAGAGATTGAAGCAATTAGCTTCAAAGGATATCACACAGTAATAGGAGCAGATACCGTCAGCGCAACGCCTACATAGTCGACCTAGTAAAGCCTAGAATATATCCCCACCCCTTTGGTGTATTACGTGCAGTTCGTCAAGGAAACGGTTGATTGGAGTCATATGAGAGATAGTTACTTTTGTTCTTAACTCCTCTGATCTTTCTTACAGCGACACCGTTTTACTATTCGAGGTAACCCGTGGAGTAAGAAATAGATTAGAGTTTTGTTTTTCTACAATAAGATTCTAGGCCTATCTGAACTACAGTGGTAGACGACTTGCAGTTGGACCCCCACTCTGGACTCAGGGATGGAGCCTTCCAATGTTCCTGAATGAATGCAACATCCATTGCGTCCTTTTTGAAGATGAGTTGCAGATTAGCAGTAGCCGCTCTAATGCGATGAAGATTATTTAGGATAAACCTTATTGGTTCTCCAAGCCCTTGATACACAGCAGGTAGAGGGGCAATCTTGCAGGAGGTTGACTGTGATCCAAAGACGTCTACTCATTCTTTGTTGTATATTTACCTTAAGGTCTGAATTCTATGGTACCCATCCTAAATTAAGTTTATGTTTTCCTTGCGCTGATCTTAATGAAAGTGTGAAAGTCGATCCCCATCATAAGTATCACCCATCCTCCTTACGATGGTAAACCTCACGCAACTCAGTATGGAGCACGTTCTATTTTTTCAAGCAGCCGAGGACATATGTATCCTTCAAGAAGTATCGGTGTCCTTACAGACTAGCCAATAGTGGTTCTTTCTGAAGCCACACCAGGAGAATCGGATGGATATCAACTTCTAGTGCGTTATACCCATCTGCGTCAACCAATGACCTAAATTTCATTGTTTAAGAGGAATTTAAACTTTCACTCCGAAGTTTTACTTTTCCTGACTAGGCCTTGATTCTGAGAACAATATCTTAATTCATAAGAGCCTTACTAAGAAGAAGTACGCTATTTGTAGATTGTATACTGGCCCCAAAACGACTTGAACTAAAGGACTACAATAGTGGGTGTGATACATGGCGACTAAAGTGTCATTAAGGGTGCGAATGCTTTCATATGTATGTCTGGGGTCTTAAAATCAAAAACCGAATTCCTTTTACTTTTAAATGTTGGGCTGCAAACTAATTTCATATAAACCCGAAGTTATTTGTTTGAGTCTGCTTAATAATTATACAGATAGAAGAAGAATCCACAAGCACCCTAAGAACGGCTGTAATAGTTGTACACACGGCTCAGCGTTTAGTTTCTGTTCACCCTTAGAAGTCATATTTGATCGTGATTAGGAAGTGCGGTAAGGATTAGTTTTACAGACCACCAGCCCAAGCTTCCTTAATGTGGCGAATTCTACATACTCACCTAAGGAGTAAGATCGATAGAACGGCAGTAAATTAAAGCAAGACATCCATTTTTACTTTCAAAGATCCAAGGCATACGTTTTCAATGGTCTTTTTTCTAATACTCAGCTGAACCAGTAGAGTTAGATCAGCATCTGTATCGGTCTATCCATACAACTTAAGTCTACTTCTATTCGCGTTGCATGACAGTTGGGTCGTAGGGTATCAAGATACTGGTTTGGTTCCAAAAGACGCAAATCTTTTGCATCAGAAATCTGATCCTCAAACGCAAAAATACATAAAATAAGGTTCTTAAGGCCTCAGCTAAGATCTATATTTTCTCAGAAATTAAGGGACCGTATTTACTGAGAATTTATTCAGTAGACTTGTTGTGACAGATGGCTCTGAATGGAGGGAAGAAAAATAGGAGAAGGTCAGGGGGTTTTGTACAAAGGTCCTAGGGTTAATTTATGCAGGAATCCAAGATAGTATTGGGGATTGCACTAGACAAGAGTAATATCAGATCGTAAATTACATATAATCCCACAATATCTCCTGATACATAAAGTGTTTTATTGGCTAACTTTGTTAGTCTAGGAAGCCATAGTTTGACTGTTTAAGGGTCTTAGAAGGTGCTGTTTTTAGAGATATAAGATTATTAACATGACTAGTTCCAACAACAACAGGTCCTTAAAATGCATTCTTTGTTGTCATCAGAAAATCCTCAACATACTGCTCAAGCTTATCCGTTGCAAAATAACCACAATTCCATTTTCGAATGGCCTCAAGAAGATGAAATTTTCCCCATAACTGGAGGAGCACATTGCCTGTACAAGTTTAAGACCCTTATTGAGGGGAGCAAATTGGAGCTTAGGTTTGAACACTTTGTTGTTGTAATTCAATGATTCATGTTATAAATATTACTATCCTTTCTATAGCTATTTTTAAGCTATGAAGAACTATATAAAAAATTGCAATTTGGACCACTTCATAAGAAACTCTTCAATACCCATTGAGCATTGACAATGTGTTTGATATCGCCTGTAGCAACCAAGAATGGTGAATTTTTTCCATCTATATGGCTTAGAAGATGAAAAGCGGTCTTCCAGCCTGCCTACCGTTCTGTGATACTGTTTCCTACAATAATCTTTCAGTTAACTATTTGTGTACTTCTTCAATGAAAGTATTGTTACCAACGTTCCTGTTAATAATTTTAAGTCGCGACCTTTTTCTCCTCTTCATTCAAGTCAATTGTTCACGTCCTCACTTTATTCGATCTATTTCGATCCCTTTAGCCCAGTTTTCTACTCCAGAGCACAGGTGGCGCTGATGTTTTTCTGATTTCTGTTTTTCTAATGGGATCCGATAAATTAGACACATTATCATTATTGTACCTATGGTTGAGGCAATTCTACTGACGAGAATTCTACACTTTACATGCGAAAAATTGTGACTTACTTGCAACATGTATCAGGTCAAAATTGCCAATCTCCAGGAAATCTCAAGCATCCTTCTTCAGTCTTCAGGGAAACATTTTCTTAGATTTTTGAAAACGTATTTCCATACAACTCCCACAACTCTCCTCGTTTTCTTTTCCTGAATTCATCAAACCATTTATATTGTCCAAAACAAATAACTCACAAAACCCAAAACAATTGTAAATTTAAATTTTTGTTTATTTGCAAAGGATGTAGTACACTTAAGTTAACAGAAGCTCTCCTTAAACGATACCAGTGTTTAAATCTTTGCTCTTCTTGATCCAGCACTTCTTTGTCCTATGTGCACTGAATGCTACATATACATCACTCAATAATTTATTATGCAGAAGATTTCTAGATTAAGCAAACATAAATGTCTCGTCGAAGGAGTAGAAACTACTCTGCCACTATACTATAAGGAATCTCATACACAAATCGACAGTTCAACTATGGAATCCGAAGACAACCATGTCATGAAATGGAAGGGTTGTATGGGTGGATTATGTGTTTTCTCTCGGTTTGTGTAGACAAAAGTAGGTACTCTAGTTTTGTTTAGAATTATTATGCATGTGAACGGATTTCCTTCTTTACCTTCTCGAGTTCAAGATGTCACTTGATGACGAATTTAAAAATTTCATTACTTTAAGCATTCAGTGAAAAATCTGAAATTACTGCAGGATTTTGGTCTGTATTTGAACTGTGCTGGGTTTGAGTTCTTTATGTTTTTATGTTTTTAACACGTTCACGGACACGTGCCAATTAGTTGGTCCTCGTAGAGATGCACAACCATAACTTGCATTCGGCGTATGATATGCAATTGGGTGCGAGAAATCCTCTTTTCAAATATTTCTGGTGAAATCCTTAACTTTGATTTATTGTTTGAAAGACGCATTTTTATTCTTTACTGCAACTGCATAAGAAGGTCACAAGCGTGTCGTAAACAACTTCTGTGGAGATGTTGCATAGTTTTACATTTTCCACCAATTGAGTCTGGTTACCATCAATCAATTTCATGCTATTTTTTCAGATTAATATATTCATCTACAAATCAAGCATTTTCTTTAGAATTCTGAGAGAGTGACATACGCTGACATACGCTGAATGAAGTGTAAGATGAAATCTCTAGGGGTCAAGAGAATTAGTAACTAATTAAATGTCACAGAAAGGTTATGAGTTTGTTATATTCTGCTATTAACCTATATTGTCGTACCCTCCTTGTAGCAGGGTATCACAATCTTTCCAAATCAGTTTTTCTTGTAAACTCTTGGATACTGGTAGGCAAAAAATACCTATTTATCCTTAAGTGGATTAGAACTACATAGTTACCCGCTATTATAGGAACTACTATTGGGACTTTTAAGATATTGCATTAATTCAATTCAATTCGAATAGAGAACAAATGTAGAACTGAGTTCTAGAAAATATTTCTCCCACTGTCCCATGTCACAGCCAAAAAAGTTAGGAATGGAAACGGTAGCTATCAATAGCTGAGCAGAACACATTCGTATTCTGGTGCAAGTACTACCATTTTAGAAAATCAAAAACAAGCTGAAATAAATCAACGTTTTCAAAAATTTGATAACCTTTTCAAATCCAAATACAACCAAATAAACTTCAATAATAACTAATTTAATATGCAAAACTGCTTGTTATTGAAGTTTATTTACTTACAAAAACATTGTCTACACAGTAGAAGTCATCAAAAATTGACCAGATTTGGAAGTAACCGATATCTCAGAAATTCAGAAATATATTAGCCCAGAAAAGTGTATCCTAGGTGAGGTCAATCGAGAGGTTTGACATTGGATAATACTCTAATTTTGTTTTTGTTTTCTAAAATGATACAAGCGCATACCTGTTGTTTTCTTTACAGCTTCGATGTATTCGCAGATCTGTTCCCCAACCCAACTGCCCCAACTGCCAACGAAGAATTTTCTATCACCTTCCACAATAATGCTGGACGTCGTGATTTGTGTTTTGTTTCTCATGCTCTTTCTTCTACAAATCACATTCAAACTGATTGATCACGAAATATGCGTTCTATAGTACGTTATCAGCCCTCCGTGATGTTTTCATTTTTCTCTATTCTCTTAAAATGAGGTCGTTCAGACCACCCTACATGAACGACATGGCTATGTCATAGAAGTTCTATGCTTAAATAATAATGCCAGTTGGAAGGCTCTGTGATTGATCTAACCCCCTAAGAGATCTATAGCCTTTTCAATCCAAATACGTCTATAATTTTTGCTTGCCATAGACCAGGAGCACTACTCTCCATTTTTTACCTCCATTTGTAAGCGCTATTCTGAAATGGTACAAAACTTTCAGCACCTATTCTCCTTCTCTCTCTTTTTTCTAGGAACCTAAATAAAATTGACATTTTTCCTATTGCCAAGTATCACTACTCCCTTACTTCTTGGGACTTGGAAATTCCATGCACTCCTCTCATCATATCACGCACCTACTCTTTGATAGCATTGAGGATTGGGGTTAAAACTTGGGGTTAAAAATGAATTTTTTTCCTTATCCGGAGCATAAATACTAAAGTCACCTTTCTTTTCCTCTAACATACGAAGTTTTAGAATATCTACATTATCACATTTGTTCGGGATATACAAATTGCTCTTGTAATCTAAAGCTACCATACCACAGATCCGTGAGCTAAATGGACCTAAGTACTTCTGTGGATAGTATTATCGCATAGTTTTTGGTCTTGAACCCAACACCTTGCCAATCATTTCCTGACGGGAATCTGAATTGCATTCACATGTTTATTCCAACTAAGGACTTTATCTGCAGTCGCATATTGTATCTGAGAATCTCTATAATCACATCATTGTTAAGAAGCTTCTATAAACATCTTCGTGATAATGTTTTTAAGATTCCGTAGATGACTTCCTGTCTATCTCTCTCCATACCAAAATTTCGTTACTATTTGAAAGTATTATAGGCCAGATTTCATCTATTTCGGGTGAATTTTCACGAAAATTTTAAAGTATTGTGTACCATTTCTTAAGATAACTGCTATGGCTTTTGAAGTGTGGAGGCGAATGCGTTTTCTGGCTAACTTTTTAAGATCTTTAGAGATCCCGATGAACCTCACATATCTTCTGTACTGTTGCTTTCCTATGGTTCACTGTTAGAGCTTATCTGTAGGTATATTATCCTACGGAGCTGTTAGAAGCACTAAAGTAAAAACTTTTTCCTTTTTCAGTAGGTATTCCTCAATCAGAATATGTATATAGTATTTGAAGAATTTCCATAGGTCGAAATATTTTTTGTCGTCAACATTTCAATCTTTGTATGCAATGCACAGCCTATTCCTCTGCGATTTAAACATTATTTTCAGCTAATATTGGACTCATATGCTGTACGTAGAATCTGCCTTTAATTAGAAATGATATAATTTCAATTCAACAGGACACCCGGTAAAATCAATTCATTACAACTATTCGTAATCGTCAGCACACCCACAAACTATATATGTGCACCAAGAAGAGTTAAGCTGAGCGAATTTTACCACAAATCTGTCCCCAAACGTGATATCTTCATTATGAATAAGCCAAGACCTACATACCGTCTGTATAGATACCCACCGTTTTCATACATCCACGTTACATACATGATTCCAACTATGTTGGCTATAACACACCACCAACACAATTTTCAGCATCTGTTGACTGCATAAATTCTAACTTTTCCAAGAACTCTTAACCAGATAAAATCCCTTGGAGAAATAGTTTCTTCTCAGACCTTTGGTTCGTTTATCACACACGAAATGAGAGCTTCACTTTCCCACATAAGTATATATACACATGGCTGCGACACCTGTACTTTTGCCTCCAACACCTTAAAGGTGCCAAGGCTGGGTGTGTTGGGGTAATGAATTATACGATGCTACCCAAATTAGCTAGTCACGTTTTGTCCCAGAGTTTGGAATTTGAGGTGAAAAAGCTTTCAAAAAAAAAAGTGTTAGAAGTTGATGTGGCTTCCATTGACATCTTGCTTTTGAGTTTTTATCCTTTTTTCGTGAAAATCCTTAACTATTGAAGTGGTTCTGCCTGTGTTGTTAGTTTAAAAGCTCAGTGGGGTTGACGAGGAGCAAGGGTGGTTCGTACCACTGTCGAGCGTCAGGCGAGAACGTCATGGCGCAGCTGTCAAAACATTTTTGTTAGCTGTGAATATGCAATAACATGGCCCTGGAATAGCATTACAAATGTGCTAAGCGGCTTAATTGAAAATTGCGGTCTAAAATCAGGGAAGGAAACTTGGCATGGGAAATTAGGGATTTTCTGCAAAATGGATTTATGTTGGCGAAGTATGCTTACATGTGAGTTAGGGGATTATAATTCCTCCAAGTTCAAAATTGTTGATTGCCGGGAGTACATGTGATGATGGGGGTCATGATGAGATGCTGACGTATAGGTGAAAATGGGAAAGAAAACTTTCTAACACCGAAACACGAAAAATTTATTTTTTTAAAGTATTGCCTAAACAAGGGACAACCCTATGATGCACACATCACATCTTAGGCGGAAGGAAATTAGAGAAAGGGAGATTGGGAAATTTTTAACCTGACAAATGTTGCAAGTCAGCCACAACTTTTGGCATAAAATTATTACTGTGAAACATCCCACAAGTACAATTCTTGTCAGTAGATATGTCTCAACCACTGGTGCCCAGATAAATTGCCGTGTCCTGTGCGGGATTCGAACCCACGCCAATAGTTCAAAAAATCTATAAACGTGCGCCTCAGCCCGCTCGACCACTGGCGTGGGTTCAGTTTCAAATGTTCGATGCATTTGTTAAACAAGAAGTCAAAATGAAGATTGAGGCAGCATCTCGGGATAGTGAACTTCTAACCTCTACCTGATCTCTAGCTTGAATCAGGAAATTAAACCATGTTCCGTCAGTTTTTAATGCCGGCGTCTAATTGAGAGGAATAGGAGTGTTGATAGTTGCACCACACAATAATCAGGTTCAGTAAAAATACAAGTTCCAGAAGTAGAGAAGATGATGTGATGAGGCTTTGCCACCAGCTACAAGAGGCTTTATCACCAGAACTTTGAAAATTATTAATGTATTGTCTAAGCTCAGGGGACAACTCTATGATAGAAGAGGGGATTGGGAAATTTTAACCTGACAAATGTTCCAAGTAAGCTACAACTTTTTGGCATGAAAATTTTACTGTGCAATATAACAGTGGCTCCTCAAATGTAATTCTTGCAAGTGGAATTGTTCCAATCACTGGTACCCAAACAAATACTCTTTGCAGATATCGAACCCACGCCCACAGAGGAGTAAGTCTGCAGACATACGTCTCGGCCCACATAATAACAAAAAAATAATACCCATACTAAGCTGGAATAGGATGGCCTCTTATATTTAGACTTTAGGATCTTTAGCGTTTTTGCTCTGAAGTATCTCTAATCCTACATGCCAAGGTGAAGTGGGGAAAATTATTAGAAACCAAAACACCAAAACCGTTTATACCAAGAGTTTTCAAGGAACATACGCATGTTTGATTATCTGAATTTTATATAAGGAATAGGACTAATGATAGCTGAGAGATGTATAGTTACAGTCATGCACAAAACAGAACTCATTCAGACAGCTTGGAGCTTAAGAGTCCTGAATACCCTAAAATGAGTTCAAATCCTGACGTGAACCCACACTTGTCATATCCTAAAGGATGAGTTATCCAAGAACTACATGCATGGTCCTAAAGGTATTAAGAACGTGCGGGAGTACTATAAAGTATCATTGAAACCCAAGGCCAGTCCGTATCAACAACTACAACTGCGAAGTTGGCAATGCTCTCCATTTAAAGACCCTCGAAAATTTTGGAGTATCTCAATTACCTGGGGACCATTCCAAAAAAGGGGCAGAAAGATTTATATGGCTTTATTAACCTGCAGAAGAACCATTGGTGGTACCGGGGAACTCAGATCACATATGATAACCTGATTATATATCTGTGTCATCCGATCCATTACTTCCCATAAAGCTGTTGTGTGATGGAAGGCTTTGGAAATTGAACGGAACTCGAAACAGAATATCGTATTTTAAATTTTTCAAATTTCGTGTTGTCTGTACTCACATTCTATTCGTTTCGTCCTTCTTGATTTGCTCTACTACCTTCTCTTGCTTTCTTTTTCAAGTTGTCCAGGATTTTCTTCGTTTATTTTCTTCTTTTCTCACTATTTTCTTTTTGCCCTGTCATCTTTCTCTTGTTGCTGCTATTGTTTTTTCTATTTCATAATTCGTGATTTTCGGGATTTATTTTATTTTTCTTTGCATTTTTACGCCGTTTTCTTTAGTGATTCCTTCTTTAGTGGTTCAAATTTCGATTATCACAGTCTATTCTCTCAGAAAATTTCGATTCAGTTTATTTTCTACAGATTTATTTTGAACGAGAGATTCCTTGATTTATTATTTTTCTTTTCAATAAATTTTTTCATCCTTCAATTGAAGTTCTGTAAATAATTCCAAAACAGCTTACTACACGCTACCGTCTCCTACCAAAACCATCAAAAAGTTTTTCTCAGAGTAATTTGAAAATCTACCAGGGAATGTACTTGAAAACATTTAATGGGACATTAAGGCTTAACCCTTATCCTGTAAGTATCTAGTTCAAAAGTGAAATTTGTTCATCTCAATAACGATAATCCCCTCCATCCTAGAAACACAAATCGTCCTCTCTCCATGCAATCAAGACGTTTTGAGTGCAAATCTGCCAGTAACATCTATCTTGGAAGTTATCCTCCCTCCTAACTAGATCAATCTATTTTGGTCTTTGGATTGATTCTTCCTGAATACGGTCTTAGCGAGAGTTATGTTTCAATTTAAGCAGCAAAATCGACAATAAAGGAGCCGAGGGGGAGTATGAACGTCCCCGTTTATCGACAGAAACTCCGAAAAGCGACAATTCAACGTGGAGGTAGTGCTGCATACACTTTAGCACTGAACCCCATTACTGCTTGCAGAGCACACACAATTTATAAGTCCAATTTATCTTTCAATAAACATTTATTGATCGATAGATGCTTTTTCGAATGGTGCCCATGGCTTCGTGTCTAGTAGCACCTCCCCGCTGGAAGCTGGGAGCAATAGCATTCGGGCAATAACAACGGGCCACAGAACTAGCGTTCTATAGATGAAAACGATTACATTGAGACATAGGTCCGGGAAGAGATTGTGGGGTCTGGCAGCATAAGATTTGGGCGTAAGACATCACGGTGTTGTGATAGCTTCAATCTTGGTCTAGGTCGTGTTGCAACACCATCTCGCCTTCTCAATGAGTGTCAATTCCTCATAGCTATTCACTCATTGTCTCTGGCATCCGAGGTCCCACTTGCGGAATTGCCGAACTAAATGGCTATCACTTCAGCTATGATTGATTGATTTAGTCAAGATCGGTCTGTTTATGAGCTGCGGAGCATGAAATTGGTATAATCAGCACAAAGGGGCTGCTGGAGATTTCCTATTGGGGCGCGATCAGATTTTTGTCGGTTATTAATTATTTCGAAATTACCTTGACTTAGCGACTCTAATCAGAGCTGCGAACGAGTGTCTTTTCCTGTTCTTCACTATACGCCAGATAAATATTTATGTTCCCTCATCAGCACCTGGAAATTAGATGACGGCAACACGAAAAAGACTTTAATTTGATTTGGGAAAAGAATCACGAAATTTTAAAGCAAATACCTTCCAGAGCACGCTAATGAATCTCCTCTACCGGTGCCTTCCGAAACTTGTTTACTTCCAATTAGCACCCGACCGCACTAATTTGTCTCAGAATATCATTACATTGGGGCCTGGTGAAGTCTCTATTCTGGCTGGCGGAGGTATAGCGCTGCCAGAATATTGTGAATGCCGATGGAACGGCAGTGCTCCGTTTGTTTGTTTGTCTGCACGCCTGGGGGATCCTCTTAAAAATTTAAATCTCCTCCTGAATTCAATAATTGAATACTGAATTGCGAATTCCAGCCGAAACGGATAATTTCTAATTAAAAATTTCCCAGCCGGGACCTTTTTGTGAAAGCGTTCCACATGCGAAACTTCCTGGCTTAATGTTTTACGTGAGCCGTTTCATTAACGAAATGAGAATGTTAAATGGAATCTCTTTAATCGGGTGCAGTGTTAAAATGATTCTGATTAAAGTGGATTCTATGGAAGGGTTTTCTTTATCTATTTTTTAATTTGAGCAGACGAAATTGATTTGAAATTGACAACATTTGATTTTTCACGAAGACAACATTTAGCCCCTTGGCGCAGGGCGAAAAATTATTTTGAGCGAAGGAAAACGTTTTGTATGGAATACTTCTAGCACAGAACGCAGACTAAATCAGAAGTCCCGTCAGGAACAAACAATTTTCAATGGAAATGGTATTTTCACTGTTCCATTATACCCATATGATAGATAGGGTATATTAGTTTTAATCCAACATTTGTAAATATATGCTTAGAAAGTGAAAACAAATTGATTTAAGCTGTTCGTCTGTCTTCTGTCCGTCTGTCCGTTTGTATACACAATAACTCGAGAACGAATTGAGCTAAAAGGCTGAAATTTGGTATATACATTACTTTCAGAAAATTTGCAGATCTGAGTTTGAAAATGTGGCGAACCTCCCACTTCTCCAATAGGCCGCCATATTGAATTTTCGGACTATTGGACATAATTCGAAGGGAAAGCAACTTATAACTTTGACATTTTGCATTGATGTGTTTTATAAGACTCCGAGTCGGAAAAACGAAAATAGGTCACGTCCTCCACTCTTTGGTTTGGCTACCATATTGAATTTTTGGATTATTGGACATAATTCGAGCGGGAAGTAACGTATTACTTTAAAAGCACGATCAGATGAGTTTTATAAAATTTCAAGTCAGAAAAATAAAAATAAGTCATGTCCGCTACTCCTTGGTCGGGCCGCCATATTGAATTTCCAGATTATTGGACATAATACGAAAAAAAGGCAGCCTATCGCTTTAAAATCTTCTCTAGAAGAGTTTTATGAAATGAATTATATTTATATCATATAGAGTATCAAGTAATCAGCCTAAGGATGATTAGATATTTTATGTTTTTCTGGAAATTTTGGTTCTGGTTCACTTGTGGTGCGACTTAATTTATCGTAGGCTAATCTCCAAAATTTTGGAAAAATTTGTTCTTTTTGTGGCAATTTCTATTTACCTATTTCCAAGATTTAAAAAAGTAAGATTTGGGATACCTATAAAGATAGATAAAGTTTCCATGTACTCAGGATTAATACTAAATTGTGCCTGATTCTGTTTCTTATGTGAGCAGTCTAAACCCTGAAATAGACGATAAAGTCGAACATCTAGAGATTCTAGAGTGAAACTATTTTATAATATCACTACGTCATCATCAATGCATTACATCCGTAATCTTTCCTGGATAGCACATACCAGCCTAGGTGATGTTTTCCTTATGTCTTCTGAAGTATCAAGTATTCAATGAATATCGTAGCCTTGACTGGGAAAAGAAAAGTTAGTTGAAATCAACGTAGTGACAATCAGGTCTCACATATACCGCATAAGGTACAATAAATACCCTACATCGTACCGCGCGCTTTTGCATTAGCTGTTGTAGAATTACTACTATTTAGGTCGAATATACCAGTCTTTAGCGCGAATTACTAAATGCTTCTCATAATGAGTTTAGATGCCTTTTCCAGATCTTTGAGGAGATTGCTGTGTAAATTTCCGTAATTATACACGAGGTAGAATCTTCCCATTTACTTTTTAGGCAATTCTCCTGACGAGAATTGTACTTGCTAAGCCGCTGGGTTGTTGCACAGTAAAAATGTCATGCCAAAAATTGTGCCTTACTTGCAACATTTGTCAGGTTAAAATTTCCCAATCTCCTCTTCAGTAAAAATGTCCCTCCGCATAAGTTATGCTGTGTGCATCATAGGGTTGTCCCCCTAAGCTTTATATCCTAAAAATGAAAAAAACCTACCTACCATCACTAAAACAATCCCCATGACACCCTTGAAAATTGTTGAATTCTCAGGAATGGTGTTTGGTTTATATTATGAAAGAAAACCAAGGGTACCAGGCACAAAAGCCTTCAAGTAATGGTATATGCATTGTAGTGTCGATGCAGGTCTCTTTGCGAACCTCATATTATTCAAACTCGGGATACGTTAACTCCTCCACTCCGTAGGTGCCACCATTATCCCAGAAAACAAGACACATATCCGCTCAGTTTATCAGTTTTGAGGAGACCAAATGTGCATGGATGATTATAATTTATGAAGCCAAAACACGTTCCTTGATATGTCTTGAAAATTTCGCTATTACTTGATCGTAACCCGCTAAAATGTTCCGGCATGGAAACTTTTCTGTGCTAAAAATAATATTCCCTTCCCTCAGGCATAAGAACGTTTGAAAAGGTTCTGCACGCCAAGATTCCGGCAGTTTTTTTTTTACCTTAAAAATGCACATCTCAAGGGTCTTCCGTCGGTCTGTAAAGCATTTGGACTTCTGTACAAGCTCTGGCATAGGAACAATACCGCGAGCATGAAATAATCTATAACCTCACATGGAGAGGATACACAAGGCACCATTGACTCCACAGCTTGGGCCACATAAATTCGACATTTTTTCCTGGCTGGTATCACTGCCCTGTAAATTTTTATAAAACCCACAAAATCCGTGGTCAATTTTTTGGAAATGGTACAAATTCCACGTTTTTTCGGGGATCTGCTTTTCCCATTGTAATACAGATGTTAAAATAAATCCGAGTGGCCCTCATCCGCTGTTAGAGTTCAGGTAAATAACAGGAATGATTAATGGGGGACATGCGGAGTGCTTCAAGTACACAAGTTTTTTCGTGTTTCTCTCTAATTGGTGATTAGCCCCATGGCGTGGCTGGCCCTCTGCCCGGTATACTGCCGGGCTACGTATGCAAATTAAGTTGTTTAGGAGAATTATATGGTGGCCGGACGTACGTTTACAAAGCCCAGAAGTGTTAGATGCGGTATAATACGCCATTAGATCGGTTTTTGGTCCGATGTTGCCTTAATGGGACGAAATTTGAAATATCACTCCAGGAGTATGACAAGATTTATTGTATCTGCGAACCGAAAAATTTGTCATTCTGTTTTTATTTAAATTCCATCTATCGGACGAGTTTGTTTCAAGTTTCAGGGCACTGTGTTACGTAACTAGTGCCAAGGTGAATCTTGAATTTCACCTGCGCTCTCCTAACTCTTTAATCACACCTGAACAGTTGCAACTGGAAGCAATAACAAATGGTTTGTGTTCCGGCCCTGAGACTCCATTTGAAGACATCGTCTCCTTGGAGCGCTGCTCGCCTCGGAAGTAATCAAATTCGCCTGAATGAACCACTTTTGAGCTGACAAGGTAAATTGCATCTTCCATTGTTTAGCTCGGGAACTAGATAGCAATCAATCGATTGGCAGCGAAACAGCAACTCTCCGCAGTCCAAACATTTACCGGGGAATTAAAGGAGAAAGGAAAACGAACCTTCCCAGGATACCTAAATCATGACCCGATAAGATCAGGGTGGCATCCGCCACAGACTTAATATGTCAACAAGGTCTCCCCGGTTCGGTCTGCTGATTGTTGTGTTTTGTTTAGCACACGGGTTCGATGTGATGAGAGTTTAACTGCTGCTCTGAGGGGCCAATTAAAGTTTAAGTGGAGTTACTTAGTTGCAAAGGTACAAATAGGTAAGGGAAATGTTTAGTTTTTTGCGTGGTAATGGTAGAGCCAGTTAAGAGAATTTCAAGTTTCGATTTTTTCAAACCCTTTCCGTTGTTGGTAGAAGTGGCATGATAGTTTTTATTGGATTAAAGAGAAGAGGAGCAACTTTAAGTATGTTCTACATTTGCTACTAGGTAGCTAGTTTAACTTATCTATAAGAATTTTTCTTTGTATTTGTGTGCATATATTATCATGAATTCGACTGGTAACTGGCATTTTTTTACTAGTAGAAAACTCGAAATTTCGTCATACGGGTGTACCATAGTAATTCGCAATACTGCTGTGCTTCCCCAGTCCAGTCTATCCATAATTCGAATTTTTTCACTATTTCTGAAATAAAATCTTACTTTTTGATTGGTTAGTATAGGGCAAAATAACACACAGTCTGTTCAAAAGAGGACCAGAAATGGAAGGGTTTCTTGACAAATAAGAACTCATACTGACACAAAATCAAGTCTAATACAAATGATAGCTGACAAAGTAAAGATATGTATGGCCAGTGTTAGCAATATCATGCATAACAAACTTTGCATAAAAGAACTGCGTGCAAAGGTAATTCCATCCCTTTCAACAGCAGAAAAATTGTACGGGGAGTTATAGAGCCCCGCTGAATTTATTAATTTTTTGGAGGAAGCAGCACGTTTTTTGAGAAGAATGCAGGAGGATTGTAACCAGGATTGCAACAATGAGGATCAGAAATTAAGCAGCCAACAGGAGTACGAAAGACCAATAGAATGAAAGGGAAGACGGTACATAGGAAACACTTAGGAAAATGAAGATAGAATAAGGCAACTATGCGCTAGAGATCATCCACAATGAATATCTCAAGCAAATAACAGGGTAAATAGTGAGCATCTGGAATCGGTAAAAACAAGTGGAGCAGAAAACTTCAAAAAAGTATACCCAGAGGACAGAGACTCTCATGTTAGAGAAACACGGCAAATTTTTGAGAAAACTGCAAATTCTAATACCCAATGAACTCCCCTTTGAGTTTAAGTATGCTTTGCCATGACGATAAATAAATCTCAGGGCTAAACTCTAAGATACGCTGGCGTAGATTTAAAGGAAGATTGTTTCTTCTACGGTCAGTTTTACGTAGCTTACTCATGCATGAATTCATTAAAGCACTAAAAAAGAGTACCGCGCGGACGAAGTCGCGGGTAAAAGCTAGTATATATATATAAACCAAGAACGAAACGAGTGACTAATAGGCGACCACTCTTGGGAGTAACTAAAACATCCAACGAAATTAGGCAAACTAAAAAGTTTCAAATCCAGAGTAAAAAAAACATTAAGTATTATATTCATATACGGAAAGCAAAGGGCTAAGGGTATCCCGAGCCTGCATACGAGGGTAGTATATTGGACATCGTCAAGGCACAGGTGAAAAAGCCAGAAATAACTTTTTTAGGGTTAATATGAGGTAAAAAATTGTTACAATGAGTCGCTAAGTGTAGAGATGTTCCATAGAAATAAGGTTTGCCGAACTGAGCAGATACATAGAGGCAAATTGTTTAAAAAACCCTCGAGAAATGCCTCAAACATACCAAGAAGAAGTTCAGTATTTATGAGCAAGATTGGCAGAGAAAGGCAAAATTCTGTGCTGTGTGGGAAGCTGAAAGAAGTTTTGTAGGTTTGTTGGAATTTTGACTGAGGGTAGAACATAGTGAGACAATCGGCTTATTATTAACGGCGGTATTAGATGTAATTTGGGATAAGGCTGCTGAGTCGGCCCAGGAATTATTGAAGGAAGAAAATTCTGGTATAAATCGAAGAATGTTATCTTTAAAGAAACAGCCTAATAAAACAGAAGAATCCGCAGCAGAATTACAACAACAGTCAATGGAACAGACAAATGTTGGACACTTCGTGTATCGAATTACATTGTAAAGACGTTAAGCTTACGAGTAAATAAGTTTAGTGTCTCTAAGGTTCTATTTTGGGCATAATACCTTTTAGTTTTATAAACAATTTACTAGATGTCATACAACAGATGGTGAAGGTGAGTTGTATCTAAGATGTACAGTTGAATCTGAGTTGCTGATTGGACTATGTGTCCCAGAAAGTTCCTTGCTAAATAGTCAATAGTCATCATGCATGATCATTTTTATATTAATACTAACTGGTGATCCAGATTACCTTGCTGAGGCCATTAAGTCTTTTCAATTTTCGTATCGTAACGATACCCGTATTCCTCATTACAGTGTTTTCGTTCAGAAGCGCTCCCATTTTATTTGGGCTTTTCGCAGATAAGTAAAATCTGTCAGACAGTTCTATTAAGGAGGAGGTCGTAAAGGTAGCAACCTGGTTTAAAAGAAAATTAATCTTCTGGTCATGTCCAGTCTCCGAATACTAAGTAGATTTACTTGGCTCCATCTTACTTTTCGCATTAATAAAAAAAATAATAAATTTTCAAATCCCCTCATTAAATAGAAGTAGATGTACTGATAAAATTACCGTCATAGGATCCACAATAATAATACCTTGCATAAGTTCCAAAGAAGCAAGAGGTTAATGTAAAGGTGAGATAAAGGGTTTCTAAGACCCACAGAATAGCTCACATATCACTGCAGATATTTCCTTTTTTCTACCGTTAATCTGTTTTACATTGAAGCAGTAGTAGAACCTTATTTTATCTCTCAATCTGAAAAGAGTTAAAGCACCGCCCATTTTATTTAGAAAACAATTTTTAAACCACGACATCTTTAGAGCGCTTCAAGTCTATCAGGGATACCCTCCAATAATATTTCTGAAGGATGGTTTCGAAAACTCGTGTTTAGTGGTTATTATCGTTATTACACATATGGACAGTTTTAAGCTTACGATTTTCAGAGAATTAAAGCCGTTTTTCATGTCATTAAGTGAATGTCTCTGAGGTTTTATATTACTTTTGATACCATCAACTCTTTTCTATAGGATGACTTTTCATCTTAACTGTCCATAATTTTACATTTTATACGTGCAATGTATACTCAATGTAGACTTTCGACCATTAAGGATAAAATATGTTGTGTTTGTCCAACCAAAATACGTGATCCAGCTACGTTGTCCTTTGACGACACAAAAGCAAATCTTTGTCAGTTTCATGTCGTTAATATGCTGAAAACCGTAGATTCTGAAAAAGCATCCCTATGAAGGCGGTTAAAATCCTTTGAGGGTCGCTATTGCCAGTAATGACGATGATAAAGTTTTAATCCGTAAAAATATAATGTCTTTTCCATTCCCATACTATAGTAGATCAAATATAATGTGTCATGTCTGTCGCAGCTAATTTAGTTATCTGTTTGGATATATCTTGACGATCGATATTTTGATATATTTGTGTCCTTTTGCAATTTTCTATAGTGTGCCGATCAATCTTTTTAATTAGATTCGGTATCTAATTCGCGGGTCACGCAGAAATTATTGCAATATACTAGAACAAATTCTTTATCCAGGTATTCTATTTTACTTTCAGCAGTTTGCAAGACATTGCCAGAACTCAAGCAGAAGTTCTGATTCCAGCGCACTACAATTATTTCATTCATAACTTCTTGCCATTGGGATCTTAGCAGACAGAATGAACTTTGCAATCTAAACAAAAAGTTTTATCCGGGACGGAATAGTATAAAACCTGACGCTAAAGGATCTCGGTTCTGGGAAGATTAGTTATAGAGATCGTTCAGTTAAAACAAACCAACTTATCCAGAAATCTTTAATTGACTCCTCCGAATGCAAATATGAGCAGGAATCCACTGGTACTCCCACTTTTCTTCAGTCGTCTCTGAAATATTCTACGAATCCAGAAAATATTTGTAGATCCTAAGATTTCAGGAAGTACTCTTTCATCGAATGAGGTAACTTAAATGGTGACTTGAACGGAATTACTTAAATATTTAATCCTAGATGAAATTAAAGTTATGGTGGAGTCAGAATGAGCCACGGAAATCCAGTCTATGGGCCACTTATAGCAAGGTATAAATTTTCCGAGTTCCTTAAATTCCTCCCATAAGTCTGAGCCCTAAAGACCTTCGGTAAATATCCGGCAATTTATTAAGATTGAGTGGCATACAAATCAAAATCAGATCATGGATTCAATGGCGAGCCATTAAAACGAATCCCTCGGCAAAGAGCTCATTTTCTTCGGCGCAAATTCGATGCTTTCTAGGTGTTTTATTGCCTTTTATCGCACCAGAAACAACCCTCAACTTTGGCTAAATGAATGGGGATATCCTTACCAGCGTAGGAAGTAAAACGTTTTCATATCCTTTTCGCATTTTTCCTCCCACAAAACCTTAAACCAATTTACAGTTTGGTGATTTTTCTTAGAAATACCCCAGCGATTAGTTTCCGCTCCTTGTCACCCACGTTTCCGATTTGGGCTATTTAGTGGATGAGGAAAACGGATTGAAGGATTGATGTGCGTTGCAGATCCCATTCACCGTTCATCATGTGCTGATTTCGGAATAAATCAAGTCGGAATGTTTGCGGATAGAAAAAGTATCCAACAGGTGTTGGGAACACTACACCTCAACCATTATCCATTCCTTGCTGCTACTTGCTCTAGTTCTTTTGAATCTGTCACACGATCTATGCAGAACAGCAACAGATGGACCCGCAACATGGGACCGCTCTTCTGGAAATTGCTGTTTTTGTTCCCTTTTTTTTACAAATTTATTTCGAGCACAGCAAATTAGGTCTTATGCAATAAATCCTTGTTTTCCGCAATTTCCACAAGTTCCAACATCCCCGAGAACAATGTCTAAGCGCGTAAACGAACAATTTCTCTGCCAACTGGAGTCGATTTCACTTTCAAATTTTGCTTTTAAATCATCGCAGTGACACCTTCGAGGACAACAGTAGTAGTAGTAACCCACCAGGAAAGGTACAGAAAAAAAGGGAAGAACCGCGAACCATCCTGTCGCGGGGTGTGCCCACCATCTGTTCATGAAATTTCATTGCCTCGTTTTGGTTTTGTCTGCTGGCATCAAGGATGGCGGGAAATTGATGTCACTTTTATGCAAATCTCCATCACGCCCATTCTTGCGTAGCATAGTGCTCAACCACGCGATGAGTACCAATGAAGATCTCAGCGGAAAAAAATCACCTGGGAAGGTGCTGATGAAGTTAAATGACACGACGATGGTGTGGGGCGAGGACGATAGATGACATTAGGCACGAGTCCTCTATTTCATGGAAATTCAACAAAAATGCGCGGAGACGAAGAGAAAAAAAACCTTGTTCCCTAGTTAAATGCGTGGTTTTTTGTCCCCCATAAAACTGTCCCTGGAGTGATACAACTACCCCCCACGGAGAGGAAATTCACGTTTTTCTAGAAGCGGAAACCCAAGGAAAAAATTACTTGAGGAAACCCGAATGACACTAAACGGCATCCACTTTCGCGGATAAAAAATTATTGTCCGTTAGACAAGGATAATTTATGAGATTTGAAGTTGTTGTAATGGAGATTGTTGATGGGACAACTGCCTCAAGAATATGAATCATGGTTCCGCAAAGGCTGAGTGGGTTCTGGTGAGGGGGTGAGTAAAGACCGGAAAGAAATTTGTAATAGTTGTGGTAAAATGATGAAGTGTGGAATTATTTTAAAATTACTGTGGAGAAATATTCAACGAACTTGCTGGCTCGATACAAAATTCCATTTTGGTCTTGCTTCCCGTCCAGATTTTTTCCCTATTATAATATTTTGATTTGAGGGAGCCAACCTTCTTCTTCAATTAACGTATTGCTCAACGTAACGCTCAACTTACCCGACCCTAGTGCGAACACCTTTCGAAACGTTCTCTCTTTTTAAGCAAGTTCAGTAGGCTGTGTAGTAGGTTCCTTTTGAACCTTGACGATCCCATGAGTAGTCGCCAGAAATAGTATGGAAGCAAATCCTCTTTGATGGAGAGGAGTCTAGGATTGTAATTTCTGAATGGATTAGATGATTGGAGTGACCAAAACCTTTCCAAGACCGAACGATAGGTATAGAAAATTTCAGACGATCAAGTTCTTCTCAGCAGAACAGAACTGATTGGCTCCGATTTGCTGAGACTGCAAACTTTTGTGATTTTCATGATTCGTAATTAATG
>QYTT01085438.1:31412-50536 GCA_006980735.1 Dasypogon diadema | reverse complement strand
AAGACAGAGATGAATATCATTACTGGTTTTCCTTATTTGTAATAGAATACATCTTGTTGAGAATTTCGAATGCAGAAGGTTAGATAAAACAGCGCAGCGTGGTCTACGAATGTGAACTCTTATATCGATTAAAGTCCCGTTGAAAAGGCATTCAAAATACCTTCAACGGATGAAAGCAATCGAATTAGTAAGATTCGATCACGAAATAGTTCTTAGGTCGAAGAGACCTTAAGGCTTAAAAGACTTCAAGAATAATAAAAACGTACAACTGTTGTTCGTTCCTATTAATTTTTCTGTGTTTAATATCTCATATAATATCTAACCTTGTATTATTTACAGTGAGTAAAAATTGCTCCAATTGCTCCAATCTCTCTCCCACAAAATAGGTTTCTTTGGGAATTTTTTAGATGGAAATTATAGGGACAGAAAAATGATTTTGTTTTCTTAAATAAAGGTCTATCATTTCCGCTATGTTCTATATTTCTACAGAATTCTTTATTACAAAATGGCCGAGAAATGTGATGTGATGTACAGCATGGTCAAAAATACAAAATCACTCGGTAGACAGGTTGTAGGCTCCAATTTTCACCTGAAATCTAATTTTACATCATTACCGAAAAGAAAACAATTTTGAATAATGGATCTGCTGGAATTTTACGAAAAAAATTTGCAAATTTTCGCCAAATTTTCCCTCTATTTTCGTATTTAAAAAGTATAGTAAAATAATCGATATATCTAGAAGTATACCAGAAAACATGGTATTGAGAAAAACGCATTCAAAGTTTTAAGCTGTAATTTCTACATGCAAAATCCACGATTATATCGTGGAAAGCAGAGCCACTTGTATGCCGTTTTTGTGAACTGCTATCTTATAGAAACTTATATAATCTCAATAAACCAAGCGACATCAAGTTTTGTAAAGTAAAAGTACATATGACTGTATTCTAAGCTTACAGGATAACTTCGAGCCCTCTGAGATGCTCTTCGAAAAATGACTTTAATATGAAAACAGATGAGAATTCACATTTTGAATCTTGAAAACGTAATTTTAGATACTTCAAACTGTAATAAAATCATAAATAAATAAATAAATAAATAAATTATCTTTTTTGAACCGCAAGACTAGGATCTGCCGTTAAAGAAAGAAATTGAGTACTTGTGCTTTAGAAAAGACGCTTCAAGTGAGGGATCACAGGAGGTTAACTTATCAGCGAAACACACTTCAAATGGTGACTTTTCAGTATATAGCTTCTTGGATCCACGATGGTGTCCTGAAGAAGAGAAGCAGCATTTGAAAGATACTTTTTTGGGGGTTTGGCATATCAACCCCGTGGGGCCCTAACCGCCTCAACCACTTCCCTCCACCACCGGTTGCCTTCCACGCAAAAAATCGCCAATTGACAACTCCTAGGCGCATTGATCTATTTCCGAATCGTTCAGCCATCTCATTCAAGGCCGTTCTTTCCGGTTCTACGAGGAACTAACTGCAGAAAATCCTACGCACCCTAGTGTTTTTCATCTGGACCATATGTCCGAACCCTCTTACTCTATCGGCCTGAACATAATTTCCAATATCAGAAGTACTAAAGAATCACAGAACTCATAGTTAGAATTTTGTACCGGCCATGTTGACGTGTTAGTAATCAATAGTAAAGTTTTCGTAGCAAGCAATTCTCCAAAATAACAGAAAATCAATCTAAAAACTTGATAGCTGAACTTGTTCTTCTTCTTCTTCTTGCTCTGCTTTATTTGCAACTTGCAAACAACGTGCAAAAGTACAGGTAGTACAAGCGACGCGAACAGGCCTTTTGATTCATATCTGATCATTAGGAAATTCGATTATAGTCGGCCTATTTTGATTTTCACAGTTAAGGCATACAGCACCGAGTCATAAAAAACGACAAATCTAAAACTCGTTCGATAAATTCGCACCTTGGATTTCTCGACAGAAAACCGTATCTCAGTAGAATCCTTACTAAAGCAGAAGGTTCTAATTTCCTGTGTGATGTGGATCTATATCTTTAGAGATTTTATCCCTTTTGGGATTCAAATCTGTTGCAGGATATTTAAAGAAATCCACGTACTTGAAGTCCGAGCTCCCTGCCCGAAGATGGTTCACCCCTTGAAGAAGTCAGGTCAGGTAAGTAGGTCAGGAACAGTAGAATGGAAGCATGACAACATTTCAGTGGTATCTTCAGAGCTGTTGCCCACGAGACCCGAATCATCGAAAGGTTCATGTAATATTATATGCTACTTATGTTGAAGCACGTATTTTTTCTTGTTTCTTACATTCTGTCCTAGTCTATGTGGCCATTTCAAAACGAATGCTTCCTTATTAGTAAACAAATAGAAACAATTCATAATGCTTGTATTTTTTGATATAATATTTCTCTTGTTTTTATTAAATTCAACGTGAGTAAAATATGTTCACTATCAGCACGATTAGAATTTTTCCGGTGACCCCAATTAAAAGCTTTCTCACGATGAATGCATTTTAACAAGTAATTCTCTCATCAAAGCTTTTATGTTATTTGTGGCATCCAACAATGAAACAAAAAATATTATGGCAAATTTTGATTTTGCCAAAATGATTTCGAAAATTTCTTTCCATCACAATATCATATTTTTTGGTGACTTAAGAATTGTGTATTGTCAGGGATCTCTAAAGTTGGCCGGTAATTTCAGGTTGAAATTGCCACTCACTCTAGAAAGTTTTTTTTTTCCAAACACATAATTTCTTAATTAAACAAAAACCCAAATTTTGTTACATTCCCATTTGGAAGTTATTGTAATGGGTCCGATTTTTCGAATTGAAAATTTCGACATATCTACACGTTTCGAGGTCCCTAGAGTCCAAATCCATCGTTTTTAAAGAGATTTCTGCGGGTGCGTGTGTACATACGTTCGTGAATTTTTCCTGTTTTGAAAATCTCGATATCGACTACGAACAAACTTCATTCGACGCACAATGAAGACCTGGATAAGGTTTGCAAAAAAATTTGAATTGGCGGTTTTTTTTACAATAATTAAACAAAATGGCAAATGGGAAGTTAGCAGTGTGGGTAGACCAATCGTATCCAGTTTATTTTTTATTTTAAATTGTTCAAGACGTCTAAATGTTTACGTCTACATTGCTGTAGATGAGACAGGAAGCTAATTAGATTCAATTGCCTATCTTCGTCCAAGCTACATTTACAAAACCTTTTAATCACTCCCATATACTGAGAATTTACGACTTGACAATTAAATTCATCCTGATTTGCGTTCAATTTCAACGCATTTAGGCTTAATGGTTAAATGTATCTTACTTAATCTAGGAAACCAGAATAATTAAGACGCATTTCTTTCCTCATTTGGAAGTGAACAGCGCTAAGCCATAGGAATTTAGACTGATCTGCATAGGCCTCAAATTCACCAATTGAATGTAGGCATTTTCAATTTTCTTGATCTGTTCTGCCAATGTAAAGTACACTACGTAACGTTCTGCATAAAATTGCCTCCATTTATAACAGTTGATAAATTTGTGGCAATAAATTGGAATTTATGTAAACATGGCGAGTGCATTTTAATTAATTGTTGCACGTCCAATGACGAAGAAATCCGGAACCTGTTATCCGATTATGGTGCCACTTTTGAGCAAGTATCATTCCCCTGTACGGGAAAAGGCTGAGTATAGACGGTAGTCACATTCTAGTACAAATCTCAGATGCAAATAGATTTTTACCTTTTTCGCATTTCAATCAAATTTTTCCCTTGTTCATTTTTACCTGCAAACCAATGTCCAGTGCACCCGAGGTTACATGCACTATCGTTCGGCTGGAATTCGATTGAGTAATACGCGATTATGTTACTTTATGCAAAACTGCCAGGAAGTTCGTAGCGATCCAATCACTTGGCATGGAAAGTATAGCAGCTTTTTTAGTTGTATATGCAAAGTTAATAAAACTAACGTGCAAAACACGCTCCAGATCTTTGCACCCACTATCGAGCCTAATGGAAGCCGTTTGTATTAAAGTATTCGCAGCGGCAAGTGAAACTTCCAGTCATTTCTGCATTTCCACGTTTGGCATGTTAATAAATGTACAGAAACAGATGCGAAAAAATTGTGTTTCACTTCCTATTGAGCTTCCTTTTCATATTTGATACAGATTATTGAGAAATACAAGTTTGCTTGAAGTTATCACATAAAATTTGCCGCCATATTGGGAATAAAAAAAACTGCCTATGAGTTTTCAGTATGAAAAACTTGCCTATCATCTTCAATTTTATGAAACATTTTCAATTTACTTTGTCATTTTAGTTGAACGTTTAATTAAAATGACTTGATGCTTAACTAAATAATTTAGTTAATAATTTTGATGCTAATACAAGTCAGTTTAATGTTTGATTAAATAAAATTAATGTTTACACAATTAAAATCAATATTTTGATAAATTTCCGTATCAATTTCGTGGCTAAGTAAACTGAATTCATGTTTTCATAAAATGAAAAATTTGGGAATTAGAAACCCTACCAGTTAAATTGTCTTCTACAGTTATGTTTATTTGTATAGCAGTCATATTTTAACAAATAATGAAGAATGTCAAGACCACCAACAAGAGCGGTCAACAAGACTTTTAAATTTTTGGGAATGTTTTGTGTAGCTTTGATAAACTACCTATATATATATATATTGGCTGCATTTCTAACATCTTTCTTGCAAAATTTCTAGAATTTTTTGCTTGCCTAGATACTATACTAGATACTAGACACTTTTACTTATATTCACCATTGTAACCTATAGTATAAATTCTATATAAAGAATGGTCCGCAAAAAATTTAGCAACTTTCTAATGGCTCTACTAAAATTGTAGGACTAGCTATACTGGCACTACTATTCTGCAATCTCTAACAACTTCATTACTATCATTTCGGTAAGTGTTGTGACAAGTTTCGTGCGAGTGTTGAAAAACAAAAAATGAATTGCAAACAAGAAAATTAACCCTTTTACTACCCGTGAGCCAATATATTGGCTTTTTTATAGGCTTAACTGTTATACGGGTAGTAAGAGGGTTAATTATGAACAAATATTTAAAAAATCCGGGATGGTCTCAAAATAAAATTGCAAAAAATTTTAAAAATAACGCGGTCTACAGGGCAAAATGTTATAAATAACTATAAAAATGGACTGGCTGTTGATAGAAAGCCTGGCTTAGGCAGAAAACCAGAAACTGATAAAAAACTAACGCAAACAACAATTGGAGCTTTTAAAAAAGATCCAAACATGTTTGAACGTGCAGCAGAGGAAAAAAATTGGTGTATCAAAAACCACAGTTCATGGAATTAAAATAAAATCAGGATTAAAATCATTTAAAGTTCGAAAAAACCCCAGACAGAGAGGAGAACAAGCAAAAAGTGGCAAAACGATGAGCTAGAAATTATATGAACATTTTTCAACGAAATATTGAATTGAAATTGAAATTGAATTGTGTTGCTGATTCCAACCAAATACCCGGACAAGAATATTATGTCTCGGACAAAAGAGGAAATGCCTTCAAATGGGCCTTTTAGAATTTAAGGCATCAATAGCCACCAACCAATTGATCCAAATAGCTGAACAGGTCAAAGAGGGAGTAGACCCAGTTAAAGTTCTGGATATGAGCCACTTGCTAAAGGTGTAAAAGCTGGACTAAAGGCATTCCTGAAATCAGGCTAGATGGTATATGTCACTATCCCAAAAAAAACGGAAATCAAAAATCCTCCAAGATGCCACGATGAGACAATTCTTAAAAGGAGAACTCCCTACATTTGTGGAAAATGTAAGGATCCCGTATGCTCTACATGCATAAATGTTCAGCGGCCACATATATGACCATTATTATTTTTCCTACTTTTTTTTGTTTTTCTGCTTTATTTTTGTACTTCCTGTGTATGGGTTTCAATGTATTTTGTATGGGTTTCAATGTATAATTAATAAAACATAATAAAACAAAAACATTAATCATTTTTTAACACCTTTAAAAAATTCAAAAATAAATCAATTACATTTTACCCTATCTCCATTTGTGCTCTCAAATTTCTTGTTCTATGTGCAATTTGATTTTTTCTAATTTAAAAACATTAAAAACATTTTACACTAAATAAGAGAATATTGTATTCTAAATATCATTAATTGAAAGATATATTCCAATTTGCTTAAAAATGCTCTTACATCGTCCAATAAACTTTAACCACATTTTCCCAGAATTAAGAAATTGTAAGACAAGACAAGATAGAACATAGAACTCAGGTGACGAAATGTAATTCAGTCTGTAACCTATTCGGTAATTACTTCCAGTTTACCAGAATTACTCCAGAATTAGTTCAGTAATGATTACTTTTCTTGCTGGGTAGTAGCAAAAGGACAAACCACCAACACTAAGATATCTTGCTATCAAGATGGTTGTGGCATGGTACATTATTGTTATTTTAATATCAGTATAGACCGTGTCATCTCCTTATAATACTATTTGTTCTTTGATCGAAATGATAGAAAATTTCCAATACAAAACGAACTTTACTTTTCCTAACTGGCTATTTATGCACTTTGAACTTAAATCATTTGTCCCGTTATCATCGAGTACCAACTTTCTCAACGAACTTTACAAAGACGTTATCTTTTCTACCTTTCCAATTAAGACGCAACGCGCACAAGACATTTTTTATTTTCTTGCCCTCTATTGAACCGAAATCACAACTGAAATCACTCTGCACGTGTCCAGTAATTGGTAAATGAACTTTTTCTGTAAAATACTTTCAACTGCCGTAGAATGTTAAGATTGACCATAAATTACCGCATTAACGCCGCGCCGCGTTCGCTATGCTTCGCTCTCGTGTCGGTTAAAAAGGGCCCGGACTGGAGTACTTCTTCAGCAGGCTTCTGCAAATATTTTGTTTACGTAATTAAATCTGATCCAAAGATAAACTCCCTCGTTAGTTGTAACAACATGTGAGATGTGCTGATGAGGATTGGCCGGACGGTTTTATGTAAATATTGACAATATTGACAGTGCGAAAGCTGCCCAAGCTGATGAAGATTTTATTTATAATTTATGCAGACTATGATGATCTGCTGTTGTTGATGGAGCTATGCAAATGCCGCCGTTGAAATCTTTTGATCGTGACATTGAATATTTTGGTGTCTTGTATGCGTTACTGGGCGAAATAAACCCAGATGCATTATGATTTATTTTTGGTAGATTTATAATTAATTATCTTGACGGGTTTATACGTGTTAGCATGCTAATTGTGTTTAGTGTGTCGGTGCCTTTAACTATCCTGGAAATTATTCAAAGTTGACTCTTGGCGAAATACCATTTCGAAATTTCCTAAAAGTATTAGGTTTTGTGATTTGCATTCAAATATCTCGTTAATGCAATAATTGACCTCTTGGTGCAGTTATAAAGTGAGAGTAAATTTTGAAATTTCTCTTTATACCTTATAACTCTATAACCACAAACGGAGTGTTGTGCAAGATTATCAATTTTTCAGCATTTCATAAAAGAGCAACTATAACTGATGGCAATTTATTACTATAGCAATTCTATGGTTTCAATATGCAATTAATAAGCCGTGTAATTTTCGGAACAAATTTGTAGAGAAGTAGCCATCCACGTAGTAATCCATTCACAGTGAAGTTACTTGTGATAAATTATCGCATTTTCAAGAAATGAGCACAAGCACACGAAATTTAGGAAACGAATCCGAATCATATGCAACATTATTGTAATAAAAAATATGAAACTGAACACAAGATAGAAGTACCTGCTGGACATAAACATTTTAAATTAAATTAAATCTGGAAGCGAAATTCACTTCGAAAGCCACTTGATAAATGTCCACATGAATAGAAAATATAATTTAATTTTCCTTTTTTTGAATTGGGTGTGAGATCGCGAGAATCCCTTGATTTTAGGCCGCTAGTGGACCCATTGTTCCTCCACCCGAGAAGTTAAGAGTGCGGGACAGATGTTTTCAGCAATTCAACCACCCGGTCGACTTTGTTAAAGCCAGTATACACTCCCACCCCCTTTCGCCTGCCTGGTGCAGTTCGTCAAGGAAGTAGTGTCCCAGGTGCCTGAATTTTTTCTTCGAGAGTGACGGATAATAGCAGCCGCAGCCGCTGCAGTCGGGATCGCCTGAGCGACCGATCCTGTGTTGGTGTGCCCTTAGGAAACTGTGTCCTGTCAAGACAGAAATGAGTAACTTTAGCGATGGTTTATTTAATCTAAAAAGTTTAGATGTGAAGCAGACGTTCGGAGGGCCCGACAGTTCCTTAGTCGCACCGCCAAGTGGGGCCACGTCCCGCATCTGACGATGTTGGTTGTTCGCCCAGTTCGCAATGCACCCCAAAAGGTACTTTGTCGACACCCCCATAGGGAGGGGCGGGGAGTCAGAGGCGGCCCCCTCCCGCGCTAGCTCATCCGCCTTCTCGTTATCGTAGAAGCCACTGTGGCCTAACACCTAAATAATGGTTATATCGTTGTTTTGGGACAGGTCGTTAAGTACTCGTTTACAGTCCCTCACCAGCTTGGATGTGACGAAAGGTTTCATCAGGGCCTTAATGGCCGCCTGACTGGCCGAGCAGACCCCAGATGCAATGCCCTCCGCACATCCAGGTCCTGGCAGAAGATGCCAGATAATTTAATACAAAATAACACGAAAAATTTTTTGAATATAAATAAAAAGGAATCCGGAAATTTAAAAATGTATATAAAATTCCCAACTGGCAAACACACACAAGATCGCACCCAAACCTTAGCCGTAAAAAATGCACCGATAAATACAGTGAAAAGCAATTTTAACATAAAAATTTAAGACCCTCTGAGGTATCATTCGGCATCCTAATTCCTTTTTGCTCCTTCCTAATCTCCTCTTCGCCAAGGCTGTCCTATAGCAACATTTGGTATCCCTAGAGCTTTGGCTTTACCGTAAAAAACATTATTGCGCCTTCGTCACCGACCTTTAATAAATCGACTGCTTAATTTGCTATTTCATGTGGGGCCAGTTATCCAAGACACAGAATACTTATCGGAAAAGGAAGGGAATGTAGTTCCATCACTTTTTGTTGTTCAGTATCTTATAGGTAAAGTTGACATTTATCCTAGACGCAGAATACTTATCGGAAAAGAGGCAGCAATATAATAGTGGTGCCATTAAACTTAATTAAATGCAGGTTGAGTAACATGCTCAGTCCATATTTATAATATGTCAATGGCCTCCATGGAGGGCGGAGGACTTGCTGCTATGAGAAGTTATCCCGCGCAATTATAGCGCTACTTATGCGCGTGCTGTTGGAAATCAGGGGCTTAGTGTGCTGATAGTCACTTTCCACTCTTAAGTAATGAAAACGAACTATGAACTTGACTAGCATGAAGCTGACCCAACAGTTGACCCCACTGCTTGGCACCAGTAGAAATGATGTTGGAGCGGCGAACAGATAGCAAAGTAGCTGTGGAATAAATACCCTTCTTTGGCCCGGAGGTGTGCATTTTAGCACTGCGAAAAAGTCACTATGAGTGTTTTATCGGAGAGCACTGCACTCTATAATTGCAGGTACTCTTCTAATTATATAACCCCCAACACAGTTAATTTTACGAAATTGGGCAACTTGGAATGGGTGACACGCGTGTTTAGAATTAACAACAATAAGCTTCTGTTAGAGTCACAACGGCCAATGATATGCCCTTATTATAAGATGAATCGAAATGCTTGAACAAGTATAGAGAGAGTATATAATGTCCGTCTGCACTGAGTGTTATGAGCGATTTATTGCACTTTTGTTTTCATTTTACATTTAATGTCGACTGTGATCGACCCCAACCAGCTATGTAATTTGTTGTTATCCACTGGACTTTGAGCCTGTTGATATACATAGTTCATAATATTGCATTTTTCGGTGACAGCTGAGTGACAGTTTAGTGGACAATGTCTAGTGAACAAGCCAATGATGATCTTTAGCTCAATCTTCTTCAGTAAGAGATCAAATTCGTCCCTTATTGCGAATAAGTAAAAAACCTCACCTGCCAATGGTTTAGATGATTATTCCTTGACACTCGCTTTCCAGCTAATGAGATTTTAATGCACTTAGCTTTTTGGATAACCGCAGAAAGGCACGAGAGGTCTGTAGTTTTTTGTCCTTAAAACCTTCATGCCCTGGTATCCACATTACGTAACTCTGTTGTATTGTGCAGTTGTTCTGATAGCATAATTATTTTTGCACTACAACGTGGATCCCTACTTGGAAAATGTTTAGGGCAATACCGAAGGATTTCGAGGTGATTTCGATCATAAATGTTTTGTTCTGCTATCTATCCTAAATCCATCTGTGAACTAGAAAAACGATCTACTTTCGAAGGTCATATCACCAAAGAGCCGTGCCCATCGATCATTTTGGATTATCTAGAATAGTAAGTCAAATTTGTACTTTGTTGGCTTGACTTCAAAGAAGGAATTGGATACCGATTCTTTTTCGAACTAACTCTTTGGTTACATCCCCAGATGTACCATTACAATTTTATTAGCTACTTTGAGACTACTGTAGAAAGATGCAAGCCTTGGCAATTTTAGGAAGCTTGCTTGTGCAGTAATTTATTGTTTCCGGCCAGCAGCGTAAGTAACCAGGACCTTATTATAGCTAAGAATGACCATATTATCCCCGACTTAGGCTCCTGATTTTATTATTTTTCTATTTATGTTTTTTTCTTTGTAAGGTATTGCTTGAGCTCAGGATACAACCCTGTCTGCTATGTGCACAGCTTAAACGGAGAGAAGTTCTAGGGAAGAGGAGTTTGGGTAATTTTTAAATGGCAAATGTTGCAGGTAAACCACAATTTTCAAGGTGGTGTTGTAACAATGTAGAAGAGTGTTTGGATTAAGGTAGGTATCTAGCCGAAATTAGCACATATAAAATGGTGGTTATACCTATTCTGTCATTCTTGGCGGTGGTCTGGTGGCCTAAGGCATACCAGGTTACCTTTAAATGGTAACTGGATAGAATACAACGGATGGTGTGCATAGGGATTACGAGCGCTTTTCGCAACACACCCACCGCTGTGCTAGAAAATCTGCTGACGCTGCCAGCGCTGGTTCCCTTTGTGTAGAAGATGGCAGTGGAGGCACTCAGGATGCAGAGGAACGATACATAAAGGGATTAGGAAGCTCATGATGCCCAAAAACAGGTTCCAAAAGGTCAGGGTAACCGAAAGGTCATAGGAGTTTTATCAATGACGGATCACTACCAGGGACAGAATCGGGGGATATATTTTTATTCACAAACGGATCTGTGATTAACGGTAAAGCAGGTGTAAGGGTATTTACTGAGGACTTACATTTGGTCTGTTATGTTAGTCTGAGGAAATGCATTTCGGTTTATCAGGCGGAAGTGCTGGCTCTGGTTCGTGCGTTGGACTACTTAAAGAAAGGTCAGGTTCGGGGAGGCAGAATCTTCATTGGCACTGGACAATCAAACGGTGGTTAAATGCATGGATCAGACGGAGCGTGAGTTCATCCCTAGCACTGTGGAATCAATGAGTGTCTTAGAAAATAAGGTAACATTTTGTTGGGTTAGACGACACATAGGGATTGAAGGGAATGAAAAATCTGACGTTTTAGTAAAGAACTCTTGTTCGGCTATGGAGTTCCAGGGTGCAAAATTATTTTCCGGCATTAGAGGAAGCATAGCTAAGGACCTAATCAAGAAATAGTTCATAAAAGAACAGGTTAAGAAAGCAATTAGGCTGTCCGTGTGATACGACCGTAAGAAAAGTTCTAAGCATGAATCGAGGAACACTCAGATGGTTGATTTCGTTCACCACTTTACACCGTAGCTTTGGGTATCCCTTCAAAAGGATGGGGATCCTAGAGGATGATAAGTGCAGACTGTGTCTGGAAGCCTGGCCTTGTTGAGCAGGAGGATGACTCTCATAGGCGACCTCATGGGTAGGATGGGATAGTTAATAGCCTGTAAGCAACTATCTAGAAACCCTGCGACATAGACATAGCTAAGACAGCTGTTGAAAGGCGGACGAAAAAGGACTCGAAACAGAAGACTGCTTCAATATCCCTCGAACAATCCTCTATAAGCCACAATTTTTACCCGGAAATTTTTACTGTGCAACAATCCCAGTAACTTTACAAGTACAATTCTCATCAGTAGAATCGCCTCAACCATTGGTACCCAGACAAATTTCCGTGCCCTTTGCAGGAGTCAGACTCAAGCCCATAGAGAAGAAAGTCTGTTAACGTGCATCTTTTGGACACAAGCGTGGGTAGCTGCAACAAAACACCCTGAAAAAAATAAATAAATTAGGCCTCTAGGCCAGAAAACCCCCTTCTCTGGGACTTCTGAGGTGACTGAAACGTGATAATAGTAGGAGTGGTGCTGAAGCTGGTCCGTTTCTAAAGCATCGACGTATATTACTTCACACAGAGCTGGGCAAGTACTAAAGAAGAAGTACTTAAGTATAAGTGCAAATATCGAAGGACTGAGTACCGAATGTATAAAAAGTACTTGTAACTAAGTACCAATAAAAAATAGAGTTTAGTAGAGAATCATATGAAGTCCTCTATACGGTTGGGTTCGATGTGTGACAGTTGCTTTATAAACAAGAAGCAGCATGTCACTATCGTTAATTTTGAAAAATAAGAAAGAAAAGAGCAGAGCTTTTCACAGGAATTTTGAATCAACTTTTAAAAAGGTAAAACCTATATTTCGAAAAGTAACGGCTCAATAATATACATACATATGTAACCAAGAGGAAATGTCTACACGATAGATACTTGTTGGTACATATTATGAAATCTCAGATAGTTGTCCACCGATTAGAAACAATTCCAATCGATAGATTGCCACGAATAAATTTTTCACTTTTTTGTTTGGCCGTTAAATTTCCACTTAATTGCAAGATAAAAATGTGAAAATGGCTAATTAACCTGTCGTCCATGGGCACGATTTCCGCACATGTTTCAGTTGTGTAAATTTTCAACTGAACATACCTGGCAGCGAGGTGGTTGCAAAATCCGTTTAAGGTGCTCGTGTCCCTAAAACTTCTAGTTGCGGTTGCATTACCAACTTTTATGAAATATTACGGCGAAGGTTGCTGTTGATTTGGGGCTAAAACACACACGATCAACAACAAAAACCGTTTTCCTTTCGTTTTTATGCAAATTTGCATCAACAGGAGAAATTGGCGCAAGCAAGGTGACGCACAAGTTTCCGACGTTTTATGAGGCTCTTATGAACGGTTGACAAACGTTTGCATATGTGTCAATTAGCATTTCCAGCAATAGGACTGACAGGCCGGTGGTAATGAGGAGAATTTTTATTAGACGCTGGCTTGGCAATAACTCGTGGGAAAAAAGATATTATTTAAAAGTAAAAGTAACGACTATCATTGTCCTCTGATTCCATTGTCGCGGACGTCGGGTGATGGCGTTTTAATAGCTCTCGGTTAGCTAGAGACCTGACTGGTTATGGTCTTCTCGTTTGGCGTGAAAATATTCATCTCAGCTAACTAGTTTCTTTGCTCTGCTATGTAAGAATGTGGGCGACATATTATCAACTTGTTGGAACAATCTCAAGGCCACTAAAGGTATGGAGAAAATATGCAGCACAAACAAAGTAGGATTTGCCGTCTAAAGGCAAATGCAGGTTAAGTGAGCTACGCTGTATCTGAAACGCCATGCAAATTGTTTGCATATAAAATATAAAGGAAAATTTATGAATTTTGTAAGGCGCAGGAGGATAGGTCTGGTTAAAAAATGTTTTACTAAGAATAGTTTTCAAAAATTCCTACATTATTGCATTTTATCGCTTTGGTGGAAATTTAAAATTTTAATCGATAAATCCACGCCAACGACTCAACAACTAACCACATATATTTATAGAATATTGGCCTCAGCTGGAATCTATTTGATTTATAGGGTTTTCCTCTGACTTAATCGTAATTATAAAAAATTCTTCAGTTTTATTTTTAATCTCCAACTTATGAGGTAAAGCGGAAATGACCATTGATGCGGAAAGTCCAGATACTTCATCGCCTTCCTTGTAATAAAAAATATATAATCCGTCCAACTAAGATTGTTGGAGATTTTAACTCCTAAGATGTTCACGTTATGAGAATTTGAAATACTCACCCTATTGAGGAAGGGGAGATAAGGGGTTCATTAAGGGAGATCAGGCAGATTCGGACTTTGAGTGCATTAAATTTGACACGATTCGTCCTGCCCCAGGCTAGGATTTTGGTCGTTATGTGACCCAATCAGGCGTGCTGGATTGGTATCAGTGGCATTACAGTGGGACTCATCCACTGATTCAAATAAGTACGCGAAATCAAGGGCATTGTCATCTACAAAACTGTGAATTGGATTAGATGTGCGAGATAATGGGTCATTAATGAAGAGAAAAATGAGAATGGGGACAGTACAGAGCCCTATGGCACACCGGCATTGATGTCGTAAGCGTTGGAGTGCAATGGCCAGAAAAGAAACTACCAATTCAAGTAACGAGAGCGGGATCGAGACTAAATGCTGGAAATTTGACTAAAAGGGCAGAGAGCTAGACCCTGTCAAAGGTCTTCGAGATATTCAAAGCATCCACCCCCGTATCACCGAAGCTATGGAGGCAATAATACCAACGCTCAGTACGGAAGGCCATTAAATTACTAGTTGAGCGTCCGTAAAGAAATCCATCATGGATTACGTTGTTTTTTCGAGATATTTTATCAATTTTGCGTTGAAAAGGGTTTCAAAGACCTTTGCCAGAATCGAAGTGATAGCTACTTGGCCTATAATTTGAGAGGTAGCATGCCTTTCCGTTTTTAAGAGCTGGCTGAGCGTGGGAGAGTTTCCATAATGATGGAAAAATATCCTTTGAATATGCTAAATCAAATATTTCGCTCAGTGGTTTAGGCAGAGAAGATGAGCAGCCCTTTAGAAGGAGCGGCGAAATACTATCAGGTCTGGTGGCTTTAGATACGTCAAGATTCACAAAAACTTTATATACTTCGCGCTTGTAGAAATTAAGCAGCCCTACGATAGTTTCACATGCAGAGAGAGGAGCTCCACCTTATAGCGTAGTTCCATGTACTCTCACTTCGTACAGCTTGATGTCGTTTTGTTTATAGAGATTATATGAGCTTTTATAAGATAGTAGTTCACAAAAAATGCATATAGCTGGCGCTGATTTCTACGCTAGAAACAATGAGATTTCATATAGAAATCACAATTTGGAACTTTGAACGTGTTTTTTTCGAAACTATGTTTTCTAGCAGACATGTTGAAAATTTGACTTTTTTCCAAAATGGCATAAAAACCAAAAAAAAACTAAATTTTTGGATATTTCGATCAGATAATCCCTGTTTTTTCGGGTAAAAATTTAAGATGAAATTAAAAATTTATAAAAATTCTAAAGCAGTATTCACTTAGGCTGAATATTCTTGAGAATGATCAAGACATTGATCAAAATGATTGACCCGACACATAATCTTACATAAATTTTGTTCAAAAAGCGAACCTTAGCAATGTGCAAGGATGGCATCTCATTCAGATGATGTGTCAGATTGCTTTCATATCGACAATCTCTCCTCTAGCCTTCGACTCATCTCAATGTCTTAATATAACATTTCTATAGTTTTCATTGGAAAACGGCTTCCATTGTATTCTACTTGTCTTGAACGCATCTGAGCATAGCATATGAATAAATTTACACAAACTACGTTGACCTTTCCTCTTCAGAGGTTTACAGTGCCTTGTGCCTTGATGAGTAATCTACACACCTGAGATCATTACCATCAGTTAAAAGGGTATATTAAAAGATGATTTGTTATCACCGGACCAGATAACAGTTACATGAGTTATGACACTTTGAGTGACGCCAGTGGCATGAAGTTGCTGCTGATTTACTTTCTCCGCGGACAAGTGATAAGTGAAGAAGATAAATTCACCTGGGGTTTTCTCCAAGATTCAAGATGAGAAAAGATCAAGCACCGTACTCTGCCTTTACATTGTTTTTTCTAATTCATTCGGACGTCATGGTTATACATTTATCGGTCAGTTTTGGGTGAGGCGATGACTACACTCTGATGGGTTTATATAGGGTCGTTAACTATTTCTACGGAGGCAGCGTCAACGCCCTCAACTTTTGCCATAGTTCTATCGGAATGATTTTTTTTATCGATGTTATGATATATGGATTACCGCAGAAATAGTGAAAGTGTTCAATTTTGTTAACGCCTTTGTAGATACTGTTAAGTAAGCGCAATTTGGTCATCCGAATATTAGATAATAATTCAAGTTAAAACGTTTGGCAGAGAACTGTCCAAACATTCAAGATCCAGCATTAAACTCGTCTTCACCTCGAAACATTGGATTGATGCTGTATATCTTTCTCGAAATGCATATCTGAGCGTATTGTCGTAAAATGCCACTAAAATGTCAAGGGTTTGGTCATTCGAAAAACAATAGATTGCTAATCTTCAGGCTTACGATGTCTTACACGGAAGCCTTCGTCTCGAATATAATCCCAACACAAAGCACATTGTTGTGACATGCTGGAGGTGCTAATGCTAAAACCCGTCTCCATTTTACACAGAAAGTAAACATCTCCAAAATTTGTTACTGTCATATTCAAAATCAATCAAATCTTATCTTGTATCTGATGTGGATGAATTCAATAAATCGAGATGCACTTGTTGGGGAGTCAATAAAATCCGTGAAAACAGTCTCGGGTGTTGATATGGAACATCGTAAAGCGCAGTTTTTTCCTTCAACTTTTATTATAAAAACAAATCGAACATTTTAGGTTAAGATTTATTCAGATCCAGTTGTCGAGGTTTTTGTTTCGCTAATTTATATCCCATCGTCTTTGTAATTTTAATGGGCTCGTTTCTTGGCTGACTGTTTATATTGGCTGCTAGATATTTCAAGATGTTTCCTATGAGTTGTGAAAACAAGTATTTTTGATGGGATAAGGTGCAAACAGCTTAAATTATTGCAAATAGAAGACCGTCATCATTGCTATTAATATATTTTTGCGTGTTTTTTTGAACGCAATATGGGAATTAGTATATCGCCACAATTTTGATAAATATTTATTTTGGAGTGTGACTTGTTGACTAGTCATAGAATTTTGCCACGCCAAATAAGCCTTTCTTTTCATATTCAAAACTACAATCTAGTTTATGTGCCATTTGTGACAAAGTTGGAGTTTTATTATTGACTTAACAATAAGTAGCGAAATAAACATTTGCAGTTTTTCTTTAACTTTTTAACTTTTAGAATTTGATTGGTAGTTCTTCACGTTAATATATTATTGCGAATTTCTTAAGTGTTTTGACAATATCGCTTGAAAATAAAGAAATAGATGTGATAAATTACCAAAACTTAAAGCGCAATTTGGTAGATAATTTGGTGGAAAATTTCGTAAATTTTGTTTGGCAATAAACCTGTTAGGAATGTTAAAATTTGATATTTATCACATTTTCATTTTTGGCAACAAATATTTATTTTGACCTTATTTTTGTTTTAAAGATTTCATTTTATTTTTAATTTAGTATAAGGCCTCTGTAGGAAAACTTTTACTTTGGAACACGATACTAGAAAAACTACTGAATCTTACTTATCCCAACTCATACATTCATACTCAAGATATATATTGTATATAGCTCCTTCATTAAAATGTATTTTTAATAAATTCACACAAATAGGATTCTTCTTCACCATTTCCTTTCGTTAAGGACCGGGTTTCTGATCGCGTCGCCTACTACCCGTTATAGGTAAGCTCTCAAGATTCTTTCCAATGCCCTCAGACTAACGTAAGCGTGTCTTACTACGCCTACCACCATTAATAACTTTCTAGAATACTAACTTTTCGTACGACAAATCATTTTGGTATCAGACCAGGAAAATAGGATTTATGTTGAATAAATAACAAATTCATATGGCAACTCTCTGAAGGAGCTGCTCGATTTGGTTGATTTTAGGACTGCCCGACTTGCCTTATTTTCGAACTTGACCTTGGATGAAGGTATTCTTCTCCAAAAAATTGTCATTGATCATAGTTTCAGCCTACCAGCTGCAGCGTTAATTAAAGAGTACCTCTCAAATCGTTATCAGCAGGTAAGTGCAACGAATGCTCTTCCTGGTCCTCTGCCAATTAAGCATGGTGTTCCTCAATGTTTAATACTTGGCCCTTTGTTTTTTAGCTTATTTTTCAATGATATATCCAAAATAGTAAAAGATGTTAGTATACATATGTACGCTGATGGTGTTCAAATCTAATGAAGCACGCCCAGTGGTCTATTTGAAGATTGTATTATTCGTGTTAATGATGACCTTGAGAGAATGAATAAATAGTCTATCCGTAATAGATTAGCACTCAAACATATTACACCTGAATATCTTCAATATTACTGATGTTCCTGCTATTATTCTAAATGGACATGTTTTACCTTGCAAACAATAGTTACAAACCTTGGTATTATCCTTAGTAATAGAATGAAGTAATGTAACCATGTAAAACTAACAGTCGCTAGAGTGTTTAAAATTAGTTGTGGCATTGGTCATGCCTTACTTTATTTTTGGAAGTGTTGTTTTTCTGAAATTAGACTGTCTATGTACTTGGAAAATTGGGGTGGCATTCAATGATTACATCTGCTTTCTTTTTGAAGATTTTATCATGTCTCGTCTTACAGATGTACCATTCTTCGATGCTCTCTAAGTTTCGATCTTGATCAGAGATTGCTGATCCTTATTTTTAGTATTTTAAATAATGTTAGTCTGCAGAGTTCTTTTCGATCATCTCTCCCTAATCGCAATCTTAATGTAATAATTCCTTGATTCAGGAGGTTGGTACTGGAGAGTTCTTCCCCTTTCAGGAATAGTATTCCTGTGTATATGCAATCTTCTCGTACCGTCAATGCATTTGAAAAACTTAATAAGAACTCATGTGCTATGGATTCCAATTCTTTGTAGTTTATTTGAAAGCCATCATAAGTACCTTTCTTTTGGTACCTCACTTGTTGCTTGGAGATATTATAAAAAGAATCGAAATTTTAGATTCTTTGTCTAGAAATTTGAAAAATAAATCCATTTATTTCAGAAAAATT